>JAVLVB010000946.1:2382942-2431834 GCA_032876305.1 Orestias chungarensis
TATATATATATATATATATATATATATATATATATATATATATATACATATACATACATACATACATACACTTTCTTTTTTTTAAATTAAAAACAGGTTAAATTTTTTTATTTATTTCAGTGACACAATTATAAAAATTTTAAATTCAATATTAATATTTTGTTTGCTTAAAAAAATTGCAAGAGAAGTTGGCCGTTCTGCTGCATCCAAGCATGAAAAGTTTAATGGCGGCAAAAAATGAAGGCTGATCGTTAAGTTTGGACAAAGAGATAACAGAGGCTCATTATAAATGTTATGAATACATAAAGCAGGAGTTCATTTTACCCCTTTCTATACCCCTTTATTTCAGTTACCTGTAAACTTGGGGGTTCAAGAACTTTGCCTTCCTTACTGCTGCTGGATGTCAGCGGGACCAGGTTTGACAGGGAGGAGCGCCTGCTGCGAGCGGACGGAGGACGAGAGGACGACTGGCTGTCTGAAAAACACGCACACAGCGGTTAGAGGAACACTCACAATGCGAAAAAAAACTTTATTTATGGCTTTGACACATAAGGAGCAGCCCCAAACGGAACACAAACTTCCACAAGCAAAACTAGGTGCGTGATGAAATCCTCTGCATAATCTGCCTTCTTGGAAGTCTCTTTGCACAGTTCAAGTGTCTATGCAGACTTTGCTTCTTGTTCCGAGAAAGAGTAATACTCAGCAAGAATCCCTACAGGCACCCCTTCTAATTAGTTTTTGTAAACAACTATTCCTTGAAGACAAAATGAAGGCAGAAACTTTTTGTTTATTCTTATTTTGATGAAGGAGTCTGATTGTTGCCAAACTCGGAAAACCAGTATGATTAGAAATGTGTCAAATCACTTAGACACAGAAATAAATGAACCTACTGTAATCGTATTTTAAATGTATGTCAGTGTTCTGATCAAGAGTCAAAATAAAGCTCCAAAAATGTTTTTTTGTCTTTTCAAACACATCAATCAATTTACAGCGGAGGTAAAAAAAACACTTACAGACTAGTGTAAGCCAGAATGAAAGCACTTTGAGGCAACAAATGTAATCATCTGACATTTGTGATAGTGTAGCATCTCAGGTTAAAGCCTCGTAAGAATGCAACAGGTGCAAGTCGATACGTGGGCGAGGCACAATAACGTGATAATCCTGACTACTGCGTGGGAGCTCATTTGTTTTTGGAGTGGCGGTCGGCTGCTCCTCCTCTCTAATCCCTCATCACTTCCCCAGTGAGAAGTGGTGGAATCCTCCCCAAATCAATAACAAGAACATGGACTGACCACTTAAATCAACCCCATCTATCTTCCCAATGTTAGCCTCTCACCTGCCTTATAATCCTGGAGCTGCGGCAGTCTAACCCTTTCTATAATAGATGGGATCTAAATACAAAAAAAAGTAAATTAAAATCCTTGTGAGTGGAAGAGAATATAAAGATTTCTTATCGATGTCAAGCAAGAAAAACAACAAAAAATCCATAAAGTTGACTAAGTCTATGTAGTTTTTAGGCCAAATTAGGTTTTTGTCTATCTTCTAATGGCAGTACTTATTACCAGAATCAAAACACTTTGTTATCTCCTCCCTCTAAACAAGCTGCCTTAATTGCATGGATATTATGAAATGTGGACCTTCCTAATGGGATAATTTGTCACACTGGTGATGAAAAATTGATCAATAAAAGAGCTATTATCAATTAATCAAAACTGATCCTAAAGGAGCAGTAGGGAAATTTGGGGGGTAAACCTGCTCTATATCATACCTCTCTTTGCAATTGTCTCTGATTCTGATTGCTGAGCTGTTGGTTCAGACGATGCTGACGCTGCTGAGCTTTTAGAAGGGCTGTACAACTGGCTGCCAAAGTTCTGCCTCTTCAGCTTAGTGTCAGCGTGTAGCTTCTCCAAAGCAGCCATTTGACACTGCTCCGCTGTAGATACGAGCCGCCTGCAGAACTGACAGCAACAAGGGAAGACGTGATAAGAGAACAATAGGTGAGAGATGTTTGGAGGAACATAAATGACTTTAGTTTTATTGGAATGAACAACAAATAAAGACCGATTTACGAAAAACAACAGAGACAAAAAGGCAGCACAGAATTCTTAAATAGCTAGAAAGATTATCATGTAGATGGAGTTACAACAAGATATTATTAAAATATTAAAAATACCTTTATTTGTAATTTTCTCTTTAATTATCATTAAAAATGTAATTTTTTTCCAAGTTTAATAGGGCTGAACTTATGTACCTCAACATAGTCCAGTTTGCCATCCTTGTTTATGTCTGCCAATGAGAAAACTGCATTTATTTCCTCAGCTGTCATCTTCTCACCGCTCTGCAACAACAAACACGATTTAAAACAATATCATTACCTAACAGGATATAGATACATCTTAGTTAAATTAAACAAGCTCCATTGACTAACTGTCCTAAACTATGGCTTAAAAAAATGTATGGCTTTAGCACCAGGGTTGGATCTCTGCACTGAATATCATGCGAAAATAAATTTTTCATAACAAAATTCCATATTTTTCAGGCCTTATCATTTTTGTTTTTAATCCACATTTTAACATGTACATAAAAATCTTACTTGTAGCAAATAGAACACAGAATAAAATACAGATATTTTCTCATACTTTTTTCCCTAATACTTGGATACAAACTCCAAACAGTCAAATTGCATAGAAAAACAAAAATTCACTTTCTTGAGTGGTACAAACCATTTTTTTTAAAAGAAGGTAGCTGCCTCTCTTTTGTCAGTTCTCCCAGAGGGAATTGAAGCTAGAACGTAACTTACCACCATAAGCGTGTAAAACGGTGACTGACTGAATGTGGTTTAAAATGTTATGGACTGGATAGTTTTCAGTAAGAGGCTATTTAGCATTTAGGAGTAGTCAACTACAAACTAAGGCCACATATCCTAGGCGAAAGTACGGTAGCTATAGAAAATAAAGTCACCAAAAATATACTCACGGATGTTAGGACCTTCTCCAATACGCTGTGCGAAATGCAGTTTTCCCGGTTCACGTCCAGTTTTTTGAAAGCTCTCATTAGCTCAGCTTCCTCGGTTTTCCTCTCACTTTTCAGGATCTCGCAGAAATCATCAAAGTTTAGCTTGGCTGTTTTAGAGGTCCAGTATTTATCAAGAATAGCACGGGATGGATTCCTACCAGCCTGCTGGAGAACTACACAACATAAACACAAATAATTATATAGTTTATTAACAAAACACAGAACTTGGAGCAACTTACACAATATCTTGAAAAAGGTCTGACTACCTTAGAAGCATGGCTTACTGATTGATATTTAAAAGGGAAATATTTTACCCTATAAAAACACATGAAACCAATTGTTCTAATACCTACACCAGACAAATTTAAAGCTGATATGATCAAAATAAAGAACAACTCATAAACCAATTTAATATATGTAACAGATATCAATATTATGGCTGTAGTTTGACTAATTCAATGCTATGATACAGTTTTGCCATTGGTTAGTTCCTGGTAATACTAATTGCATTAAAGCAACTCCTGTTTCTACGTTTAGGACAGTGATAATTCTGAGAAGGATGGTGATGCAGACTGTGAGAGCTTTAATGAACAGGACTTTTAGACCATCTGTAAATATTCGGTGGAATGCTGGAATTATGTAATAATGGACCTTGAGAAAGTCATCCATGCATTTATCAGTAGTTGAACTGATTGCTGCAACAGTGTCTTCTCAGATTTGCCTAAAACGTCGATCAGACAGCTGCTGCTGATCCAGAACGCTGCAGCTTGCATTCTCATCAAAAAAAGGAAAGGAGAGCACACAAAAACCACAGTTTGAAATATAATAGAATCTTTTTTTTTTTTGATTTATGCCCAAGGGAAAACAACTGACTTAGACCTGTATTTATACAGTTTTAATAATAACATTCTGAGCCTAATCCAAGCTTATTAAGGAAGTTTAAGTGTTACCTGATATTTGAAGCTGACCTTAAATCAAAACTGACTAAAAATCGAGTAGCTATCAGCTGTGCTTGTACATTTAAAGTCTGATGAGCTTGACATGAAAATAAAGATGGCTGACTGGGAACTAAACAGCAATATGCCATGCTCACGGTTTTTAGTGACATTTATAGTTTACACACACACACACACACACACACACACACACACACACACACACACACACACACACACACACACACACACACACACACACACATGTATATGTTTATGTTGAAGTTAGTTAAAATTGACCACGCTTTTTACACAATTAATAATTTAAAAAAGCACAGTGCTGTGTGGAAAATTAGCAAGAGATATAAAATGGTTTCTTACCCTGACATAATTGCTCCTTTGAAGATATATTTGCCAAACTAGATCGGAAAACCGCCAGATAAGCAGCTCGACACTCCATGTAGAAAATCTCATCTTCATCGGAGGGACGAGTTGATTCCTGAAGAGACATTTTGTATCGCTACGGGTCTGTAACTTTGACCATAGTACAATAAAAAAACCAACAGCCCGTCTAATACACTGAAATTTTATATATTAGACCGTTTCGCTGCTAAGAGAGATGCACCGTTGCTATCGCGAGGAACTGTTGCTAAGGAAACAAAATCTCTGTATTGCGCATCAAACAAGAGGACACGGTAGAAACAGCTAGAAAGAAAACGTTCCCCCTGCCCTGGTGAACTAATGCAGTATATATTTTTTCCTGATCTGTTTCAGTAAAAAAAATTAATACGTAAATAAATAAAATAAATAACAATAACAATAAATAAATAAAAAATAAGACTAGCTTAGTATTACTGTTCCTGTTGTGTCTGTTGTTTACAACATGAATTTTAATACCCAGTTTAAAATAGTGTCAGCACACAGAATCTTTTCTTTAATCATTATTTTCTCATAATACAACCTGAAATTCAAGGTTTCATTTTTACAAATTAAATCTAAGAAAATTGTTGTGCATGTTCAGCTGAAAGCCCAAAGGAACACTTTTCCGCAACTCTTTGGTGGTCCCAAGAGCAAATGCACAAGCAAATCCCAGAAGTAGCATGTGTGAGATGTAAACTTACACAACGAGCATTGTTCACAAACATAAGCGCTCAAATCAGTCTCACTGCCCAGTAAACATTAACCTCTGAAAAGGCAATTAAAACTCAGCATTTTGTCATGTGTTTGGTAAGGCTTTTATACATAAGGCCCTCATAAAGAGATCATAGGTGCCATAGCCAAAAAAGGCTTTTCTGCTAGTCCTGACAACAACAAAAAAATGGGTGGGAGGTATAAATATAATTGAAAGTAAGTTTATTTTAAGTTCCAATGTTGCTTCAACAAGAATTCAAGGATTCAAGGAATTTTATTTGTCATCACATCACATGTGATACACGAGGTGGGACGAAATTTTAATCCCACGGTCCAGTTTACACCCTGAGAGCAATTTTAAAATAGCTAAAAATAAGAATAATATAATAAAATATAAAGAAATATAAAAGAATAAGATTGTGAATACACAAAACATACAAAATACACAATATGGGACTTCGTATATAGCAGCAATGAAAATTTGGAGTGCAAATTTGCTGTAGCAGCATGGATGGTTATTAAAGTGACATATTAAAGTGAGATATTAAAGTGATCAGTGCCGGTTAATGAGAAAGTGTTTTTCCTTTGTAATTATCCTTGCGTGTGTTTGAGAGTCTCACAGCTTCAGGAATGAAGCTGTTTCTCAGTCTGGTGGTTTTGCACTTGATGCTCCGCAGCCTTCTGCCTGAGGGGAGCGGGACAAAAACTGAGTGTGCTGGGTGTGTGGGATCCTTCATGATGCTGGAGGCAAATACATGTCTATATGTACTGGAAACAGAAATAAACTGCTTGGAACAAACCATCCAGAACAAATAAAACATCGTAAACATGTAACACAGGTATCCCTCACAGAGTAAATACATAAAAACAAAGACCAACACACACCCCACGTTCTTTTCTTTTTTGGGCTGCACAAAAACATTGTATATGACTTTTTTTAAAAGATGCTTAGTAAAATGATTTACAAGCACTAACAGAGATAAATACAGGTCTCATTAGAAGAACAGGCATACAGATAGTCTTAGTTTGTCTGGAGAGTTCATGGGTTATCCAAATTAGCCAAAGACAGAAAGTCTTTCAAAGACGGAAGGGTTATATGCTGTTAAATTAAAATTTCATGTTTTTTATTTAATTTTATGATTAATTTAATGACATCACTCAACAATAAATTTCAACAATACCCAATAATTGCAACGCCATAGAATTAGAGCTGAAACAACTAATCGACTAATTATAATCGATTATTAAAATAGTCGACAACTAATTCAGTCGTCGATTAGTTGCTTTATAATCACGTTTTACCGTAAGCGGTCTATTTTTAACAGTCTGTTATATCTACACTCAATATGTGAAAGTAATGAGCTACCTAATGCTTTAATCTACCAGTGGAGCAGTAGAAGAAGAAATCAGCCAATCGGTTTGTTATCGCATTGCTCAGGCGGCAAAAACCCATTTGCCCTGTGAAAGATGGCGGAGCGTGAAAAATGTACAAAACTCTCCTTTAAGTGAACATCTAAGATGAAAACACGTCAGAGTTGAAGCAGAAAAGGAAGAGCCAGAGCTGTAAAATAACCGACAACTAATAAGAAAATAAACGTGCTAAATACTGTTTATGTATTCCGTTATTTTTTATTTAGAGTTGCAGGTGGGCAGAAAAAAACAAGCAACAATAATCAGATACAAGTGGAACAAGACGCTCACCCCACACGTACAAACTCTGATGTAAACATGCTGGTAGAGACAGCAGTTCATATTATTTGTAAAAATAATGTCCATCCAAGTCAGCCTCCTGCTGAACATTCAGAATAAAAATTGAATAAAATATTAAATTAAATTTAAAGCATAATAAGGGCTGAGGTTTTTGTTAATATCTCTATTTGTATGGAATTCTACCTCATTCTTTTGTATTTTTTGCCTGAAAATGAAAAAATATTTTGCACCGTTGAGCTCAATTGTTCCTTTAAACGAAGTTAAATAATTTGCAGTGAACGACACAGTTCTCTTCTTTTTTCTTAATGCAAATTCTATTTTAATAGCTTATATAGGAAAGCAAATGCTAAATGAACTAATCATAAAAAGCAATCGATTCATCGTCAAAATAATTGACAGATCAATCGATTATGAAAATATTTTTTAGATGGAGCCTTACATAGAATTTTATAAAGAAGACATAGGTGAATGTCATCCAAATATGCTATAGTAAGTCAAAGGGCCGTGCAATAAACTAACCATCCTTTTAATTTCTCCACATGATGCTTGACATGGCTGGTGTTTTTTTTTGTTTTTTGTCTTCAAAGTATTTTTAATAAATAAATAATCAAACAAAATTGACTCACTTTCATATATTAAACTCAATTTAAAATGAGATTATAATTATAATGAAGTTCACTTGCACACAGGTGACCTTTACTATCAAGACTTTCGAATGTGGTGTTGCAGTAAAGGGGCATAGGTATCAATGCTTGCCACACATTTAAGAGTTTCATTTATAACAAAAAGCATGTTTTATTTTTATTTTTTTAACTATATTCTTCCTTTAGTTCATATTTTCTTTGGTCTATTAGAGTTTAAATCCAGCTTTAGGTCTTTTCTTTTTATTTCAAAGTATTTTCACAGAATGGTGGATTTGTTATGATTCTAGCAAAGAAGCTGGGTTGTTTTCATCTGCTCCTTTGTTTCCCTAGCTGATTATTCATTTATCACACTTGTGTCGACTAAGGCCGCCTCCCATTAGTGCTCACCTGTCCATCTGTCTATTTAACCAGCCTTCATTCACATCCTCTTTCCTGGATTTTGGAAAGCATAAATGTGAGGAAATGTCCAGCTTTAATTCCTTGTTTCTTGTTCATAATCACTTGCCCTTGCTGGATACCTCGTCTGCTTGAGATTATCTGGCCATTTACACTGTTTCTGCACGTTGGACTCCTGTTTTTGCCTCTCCCAAAGATCTGTCAGCCTGATTCTGCTCCTAAGTTGTCTGAACTTGTTTTTCCCTCTGACGTTGATTCAAGCCTGCTCCATGAATCTGTCTGCTGTGTCTCTTTTCCTGGTATGATCTTGTTTCTGCCCCACTGATCATGAGTCCTGCCTAAGTCCCTGTATTTGTGAATTACACTTGATTGCAATAAACTTTTTTTTCAATTATATCTATGCTGTGTCAGCTGAAATTCTAGGTTCCTCTGTCACATCCTAAGAGCACCAAAATAAATTATGTTTGTACAAGTTTTTTTTCCCCTAGGATTCCACGTATTATGTGTCAGATCTGTAATATGCACTGAGTTACAGAAAGTCCTCTTTTCTGGGTCTCTATATTTGAACTGTAACATTCTTTTGATGGTCAAAATGGTAAATCAGAGTTTAATGACAGGAAACGTGGAAGGACGGAGATCCATCACTGGCCAAATTATCAGTGATTTACATAGCACTAAAAATAGTTGTGTAAGACTCGTTTAAGTCAAGAACCATTTCCTTAGCTGGGCCAGACAATTTGACTCTGGTCTATCTATAAAAACAATGATTACTTCAGAATTTTATAGTAACACAAAATCAATCTGCAGAGAATTCATGGTAAATGGTTAATTTTGTCATCTTAAGGTAATCTTTAGGAATGCAGCAATTCAAATACATCATTTTATAGTGGGGTAGAAACTGGACAGTAATGTCAGAGTAGAAACAGAGACAGGTCAACAACATAGAAAAAAACACAAAAAACAAGAATGGTTGACACAGATGATTAATAGCAAGACTGGGAATTTTTTATAATTGAATTAAATGAGGCTGATTTATATTAAGAACTGTCTGTAATTCTAATATTGTTTGTATTTTAGTTAAGAATAAATACAAGAAAAAAATGATATGCATGAAAAAGATATGTAATTAATATAATCTAATTTCTGAATGGATATATGTAATATGATCTTTTAGTAAAACATGGTACTAGGTGGAAATACATTTAAAGGAAATTACAACACTAAGATGTTACTTGTAGTTTCCATGGGGATTTTGATCATTTTTTTCACAGAATGACTTTAAATCTTTAGGGTTTCTGGACTGTAAACCTAACTGTATTATCAAACATCAGAATCTTGGATAAACACTGATTTCTACAAAGATAAAACACCATTAAAGCCAAAACCAGCTGAGTCAGACAGTGAACAAAGTTGTTCAAATTACATATTAGCAAACCCCGGTCATAGCTGTTTGCTGCGTGGCTCCTGCACACACAGCCTACTTGTCTACTGAAAGTAACACAGATTTTAGCGATATGATTTGTTTTTCTAATCACAAATCACCTAGAATCCATTCAAGCAGCAGTGAAACTAGACCAAATGTAACAAATGTGATTAAAAAGCATCTTCTAGCTGGGGTGATGGTTTATTTATCCGTAGTGCGGCAACCCAAGCATATGGCTAATACCTCTAAGGAGTGGCTTCATGTCTGGAGGGGGCAAAAAAAAATTTCAAGGATTTATTTGCTGCCTAACATCAGCAAAGTATTAACCAAATACTCATGTAAATTAAATGTACTGGTTTTATACTTTTAATACATTTGCAATAATCTCAAAAACATTTTACCACATTATTGTAAAGGGGTGTTATATCTAAAAATTTAATGTCATTTAATTCACAGATTTATTCGGCAGGGACTATTATTTATCATAAATGCACCAGTTAACTATTGTTTTTTTAAACGTCCAATTCTAAATAGTTGCACCATAAATTGTTATCATGGTTAATGTTGTTGGGCCTGTACTCCACCTAACCTTCCATCCATCCATCCATTTTCTGTACACCCTTGTCCCTATTGGGGTCAGGTGGGTCTGCTGGCACCTATCTCCAGTTTACAACGGCGAGAGGCAGGGGTACACCCTCCCTGGACATTGTCGCCAGTCCATCGCAGCCACCCAACCTTGAGCAGGACTATTGTCCTGTCCTAGATTTCTCCTTACAGCTTCCTGGTCTTACTAATATTGGGAAAGAGGCTGAAATGGACAAAACTGTTTCAGTAAACAGGCATCTTTTAAGCAAACTAGGAGTTTATTTCAGCATTATGTACATGAACATAACCAATCTATAGGAAGCAATATTCTGACAGGGTTGTAGCAGAGCAAATATTTATTTCACTCCAAGAATAGCAAATCGCTTTTGCTATTTTTGTGTAAGGATTTTCCCCCCCTGAACTACAACAACAGGTAATCTCATCTCTGTCTTCATTTTTCAGAGAAACCGAGAGATTTCTTTCTTGAGAGAGACGTCTTGTTCTTTACCAACTAAATATTTACTCATATCTTAGCTTGTTGTTTTAGAAGAGTTGCTTGTTTGACCGGATGGTTTTTTTTTTGGTCCCATTCAGTTTTTTTGTGTTACTTGCCTTAATGTTTCTGTATTCTAATAAATCACCAGAGGGCAGCAGTGAGCAAGTTCATTTCTTGTACAAGTGTAAGGAAAATGTGTGGCAGATCCCTAAACCATCAGTTTGAAAGGATGTTTAAGCAGAGCACATCTAAAAATTAACAAAATGTGAAAGGGAGTCAAGGCGTTGAGAGCCATGTGTTAAGCCACTTCTGTACCAGATTAAAAAAAAGCTTATTTGTGCTGGACCCAGGCTAGATGGTCCCACTTTTTTCCTGCCAAATGTAAACTTTGCATCCATCCATCCATCCATTATCCAACCTGCTTATCCTTTTGGGGTCACAGGGGTCTGCTGGCGCCTATCTCCAGCTTACAGTGGGCGAGAGGCATGGGCACGCCCTGGACGCCCAGTCCATCGCAGGGCAACATAGAGACACACACGACGAACAACTTCTCATGCACACGCTCACACCTAAGAAGAATCCCAATCAGCCTAACAGTTATGTTTCGGAGAGTGGGAGGTAGCCGGAGTACCTGGGCAGAACCTTCGCCTGCACAGGGAGAACATGCAAACTCCTTGTAGAATAATAAATATCCAAAGAAAGGTTTGCATGCAGCAAGAGATTATTTTCTACATCGTCTTACAATATTTTCTTTCTTGAACATGGTATATCTTAAACCTCATAGAGAATTTGTGAGAGAGGTTGAAAAAGGAAAGATGAGAAACATCAAAGCCCACCATAGAGATGAACTGAAGGCTGCTCCTAAAGCATCTCAGCAGAGCCACAGTCTGCTCACCTAAATGCCATGCTGCATTGATGCAGACACTTTTAAAATAGAAACCCCTATCAACTATAGAGTGTACAGTACAGTACATCATTGCAGTTTTTAACAGACCAACTTTCCTGGTTTATATACTTTAAACATTTCTCAGATCTATCAGTTGTTGTGTAATGAATCTATAAATGTCTCTACTTTGTGTTAGAAACCTTTTCTCCAATTTGGTAATTGACTTTATGATTAGAAATAAATTCGGATACAGGAACAAGGCTGTTTCATTCTTTCGGACATCCCCGTGTCCCACTGTTTCACTATTTGATTATCTTTTCCCCTGTATCTTCTTTGCTATTCAACTCTGGCATCAATGAATGCTTGTTTGAGTTGTGTGTCGTGCGACCTTTGGTGAAAAACAACATTTTGTTATGGTTGGACAAACAAGTCAATGAGAAGGGAAATATTTAATTTGATTATTTCAGGCACATATTTTGCCTGCAGCGGAGCAATTCTTGTGATTCAATCATACAATGAGTATTTGTGGAAAATGAATAGGGGGCATTGTCATAGGACCAGCTTGTTTTCTGATGAGGTTGTTAAAAATTACTTTAAATTCGTTCCAGTAAAGGAACTGAACATACATGATACATTGTGGGTCCACACCCCAGGAATGTCACATTTCTGTCACATGGTGGAGCCGTGAAATTTATCAGCTTTGCATAAACCTCCTTACAACAACAGACCTCACAGACTTGAGGCAGACAGAATTGGTCCTCTATGCTCACTAAGACACACATTTGCGTAAACAAACTGTTATTCAAAGCTACTGGATAGCTCTGGCCTATATCTGCTGGGAGCATGAAATCCGAACAGATGATGGTGATGGTATCTTGACGCCTGAGTGTCCTCTAGTGTAAAGTGTTTGTTCAGATGGCTGATATGGTCTTTAAATGCTCAGCTCACGCACTGCGTGTCTAAGAAATCCTCAGAGACTGTGAGGAAAAGACAGCTGACATATAAGCAGGACAGAAATGTACTTTTCACTATGTGGAGTAATACACAGCCCTATATATCAAACGATGCGTGCAAAGGCCTTAAATCAAATTGTTTTTAATGTTGTTGTTGCAATTTTTTCATGACTTTTGACAGGATCTTGAAACGCTCAATTCTTAACTACAAAGAGATTTGATGTTAGTAAAGTACAATAAAAAACAATGCATAAGAACCTTGATACTTGCTATGGACGCTGCTGTCTGTATCCCCTAGCACCCATTGACTTGCAGTTATTTATTAAATAAATTATTTATCAATGCCTTATATTCTTTTATGTATAAAGATGATACATGTGATGTTAATTGACGTGTAAAACGAAGAATATCAACAAAATATGTGTTCTACAACGTCCTATAACCTAACAGTTAATGTCACGCCCATTAGCTGAAGTTAGTTTTGTGGACTCTCTATTTCTTAATTGTCTCAGAGTTCTTGTTGGCTTTACCAGAAGGTACACAAATGCATTCTCTCGGATTGCACACCAGTGGCTTTTTATATCAACAGAAGCAAGAGTCTGTTTTAGATAAAAAGGTGACATTTTAAGGTTTCCAAACGTCTTTTTACTTCTTGCAGACTCATTTCAGGTTAAAGTCCCTTGGACAGAGGGGATTCGGGCATGTTCAAACTGTTGTTTTAAATGTCTTCTGCTTGCAGACAGTGTCCTGTTCAGTCTGTTCTTGCTGTAAGGCAACCCTGTTGCAAGAAAGCACCAGGGATTTTCTTGGTCTAAATTCATGGATTATCTCAGGAATCTCTGACATTTAAAAAAAAGTTTAAACCATGAATGTCCTTTGTAGTGAATGAGTGTGTGGGCCTATATTATCCAGGGTTGTCCCCACCTCCTGCCCGATGACTGCTGACGATAGTCACAAGCCCTTCTGCAACACAAGAATAAACAAGTATAAAAAGTGGATGGATGGATACATAGATATAAAAAATTGTTAGATACTCACACCAGCTGTCATAAGGTGCTGTTTTTTATTATATGTTAATCTAAGGTGAATCTTTCTCTTGCTTTAATTCGTTTTTCCTGCTATGTCACCACCTTGTCCACTACTAGGGCAATTGCCAATGTTTGCGCTTACAGTTGCTCTTTTAGGGTTAGCAAAAGTTTCGGTAAGCATTCTAAAAAAAAGTCACTGTCAATGAACAATTTGGCTTTGGGCGAACATAAATCCTCCAGGTATAGTCTTGGCATCACAAATACCCTCAACGCCGGTATTTGCTGATGACTACAAAATTGAAAAAGAAATGCCCTAATAATTCTGAGGCAAGTTTCTCTCAGCAGTGCGTATTGATTATTTGTGTGGGGTGAGAGATTTGGAAAATTCAATTAAAGGGGTTGTGCAAAGGATTCATAAATTCACCCCCTCCAACCCGTATCAAGACATGGTTATGTTCTAAATCAATGCTACACTTCACAATATATTTTCTTAGGAACGTGAAAATAAATAACATTTAAACAGCTCTGCTTACAGCAGAAACAAATTCTGTCTCACGGAAAGACTTTTTTGGTAGAGTCAGGCACTGTCTTGTGCACATCATCAAAGCGGTAAGGTACTTTTATAGCAGTTTTTCTCTTAAGGAAATCCCATATAATATGAATTTTGAGATGACAAAATGAGGGTAAAGGGTACAGCTCAGCAGAGTAAAAATTGATCAGGCCATAGATGAAACCGCGTGGTGGAAGATTTGTATGGTTGCAGTAATAGACTGTATTAAAAAGATTCCTTAAGATGTCATAAAAGTGATGGGACGGCATCGCAGGGTGTGGGGCCATCGGCTTAGGAAGCCGAAACACTCGAGCACATCAATTTTAGGGAGAGGGGGGGTAAGCTCATGGACAGATGCCACCTACCTACCAAATGTTTTATGATTGGACGCATAGTTGTAATTAAAGGGGAGGGTTTTATATTCGATGGCTTTGATCAAAGTGAACTCGAACGTCATCGATTGTAAGCGTGTAAAGCCATATTTGGAGTGTTTTCAGATGTGATTCCTGGTTTAAGTAATGTCATTACATCGTTCTAAAGATTCAAAGACACCTCATACCTCCATGTTTTATTGAAAAATTGAGACAGCGCCACATGTATAAATCCAGTATATATAAAGTATTCATAGCCCTTAAATGTCACAGTATAACCACAATGTTAACGGATTTTGTTGGGATAGTTCTAGATTCTAGATTTAAAAAGAATTTTACAGATAAAAGTCTTAATTGTATGGTGTCCATATGTATTCAGATTTAAATAAGCAACAAAATAATAATCTCAGCATGAAACTATGATGCGGAGGCCTTGTAAAAGAAAATTTGTGAATAAACAACATCAGGAACACGAAGGAGCACAGCAGTCACCTATGTTTAATTCACTGTCCAAAAAACTAATTTGAAACACGGAATAAAACTGAAAGGACGGACACTGATGGTTTAAATCAGAAAACTTTGTGTCCCACATTACACATCGCTCTAAAAACGGTCATCATTATAGTGAAACACAGGAGGTGCCTGCATCATGCTGTAGTAGTAAAGAACAAAAACGCACATACACACAAAAACAAAAAAAGAAGATTGACAGCATCTAGAGCGAGAGCGATGCAGAGAAAAAAAAAGATATTCACAGATGGTCTCCTTCCAATTTGAGTAAATGTTTCGCAAAGAAGATTAAGCAAGATTTTCAGACTTCAGATGTGCAAAACCAAAACAACTTGTCACTGTCTTTGCAGCGAAACATAGTTCTATTGAATATTTACAAAGTGGAGTCTGGGGTTTACGCACGTTTCTTCGCGACGTTTTTTTGTCAGTTTGAAACATTTCTTTAAAGAGTGAAAATATAGATTTATGACCAAAACCTTCAGGTATCTGCTACAAGAGCTGAAGCTACATTTCTTGTATCAGTTTTTAAACATTACTCCAAATCCAAGCATACATTAAAATCAAAGAACGAATGGCCTCCCCAGAAGACAGTTAGTCAATAGTTGAGTTGGAGTCCGGAATTAAACACAGAAAATTTCACAAAATTATAATTTAAAGTAAAGATCTTGCATTAAAGTTATGAAAGGTCTTGAAATTATTTATTAAGCTCACGTTTACATTAAAATCTGGAACTTTGAACGGCAGTGCATAAACCTAAGCGGTTTCAGTAGGAAGGATTACTGGTACAACAATCCTCTTTAACTAATAAAGAATGAAATGTAAAAAATTGACAGAAACCCACCACATCAATGTTTGGACATATTGCAAATAGGTAGAGCAGCTTAATACAAAAATGGCTCCTTTTTTCATAAACCTTCAGTCTTGACAGCGATTGCATGTGTGCGCGGAATATCAGTTGTTAGTAGAGGGGTTACAATCATGTTTTTCTCTCACATATTCCCCTGGCTTCTGTTAGCGAGGGATCTCAGCTGTTGACAGGTAATGGAATTGCTCTTCAGCACTTGTGCGGATGATCCCGAGGAGATAAGGCAGGAGATGAACGAGGATTCTGTGCTGTCAGTCTTGGGTCTGAACAGTCATGAAGAACGTCAGTCGTTTCTGAGAGAGGTGTCTGAATATGGCAGGAGAGAACAGTCTGACATGCAAGACCCCCCACCCAATCCTTTCCACCAAAGCGTCAATCTGGCAGCTGACAAATGTTGATTCTACATTAACCACAATGCAGGTACGCTGTGCAAATAATTTTCTTTAAGATGGCAACCCCGATCCCCTTTATGATTAAAGCTGCACCATCCTCCCCACCTACACAATTTAACAGTTTTTGGAATGGATATAAGCAGAGAGGGAAACCGCCTTACACAGCGCCGTAGGCGCTTTATTTGGCAGCGACTGCTTGGGAAGGCCGAGGCCTCTCGCTGCCCCAGTCGACCTAGGCAACAGCTGGCGTTCACAGCAACATTTCCTATTTCTGCCCAAGGTGGATCGTGTAACTCTCACTTTATCGCCCTTAGAGGCCACGTGAAGGACAAAGCAAGCACGCCCATAAATAAAACTAATGTTTTGATACAGGCCTCCCTTTGCAGCTGATTGAGGGACCAGTGCTGGCCTGGATAACTTCTAACCACCTCAGCACTTGATAATGTGTGGTTTTCATATGATGTACGTTGATGTATATCAGTACAAGCACTTCTAAGAAAACAAAAAGGAGAATTACATTTGTTAGCAATATGGTATTTAGATTTTTTGTTGCTTGCTGTCTAAAAGTCAAAGCCACATCGTCACGGCTTAGTGTTTCTAATAGGGATCATATAACTGACTGGTGAAGGAGGACTTATTTGATACTGGTTAAAAAGTACAAAAATAGATATGTTGCAAAAATAAACTTATACTAAACGGAAATTGTTGAACTTGCTGTTTACAGAAATTCCACAGACCGTTCAACGATATTTGTGAATGTAGTGCAATGCCTTGTATAAACTGGTTTGTTTTTTTGAGTCTATTAAAAGAACATATTAAAAGTTCCATAGACAGATTGATTGATCAATCATTAGAAAGAATATATAGTGTTGATAAATCTCGTATTTGATTTGACAACTTAATAATAAATACCTGTTCGAATGTAGACTTTTGGTTCTATATAATTTTACCTCACATCATTTTGTAAATAAATAGGGTAGCAATGTCCTTTTAACTTTCCCTGTGCTCCTGTCTCCCTATTGCAACAGTTAACTCAGATATAGGGTTTCTATGTATCCCTGCAGCACAATACCAGCAGCCGGCTGGTCTCTCCATGCACGTGTCCCCATCGCTGACCCGATAACATTTATAGATGTAATGGATTTTTTTTTATGCCCGTCATTAACTCACACAGAGATTGGAGAAAGAAATTGCTTGTACCTTTTTTTGTGGTATTTCAGCTTTATAGCATTATGCTCAGATATGTCACCTTACATCAAACCTTTTAAGGCCTCTCCCATCTCTGATTTTGCTTTAAATGTGCACATCTTTTGTTGAGGACCCTTGTAGCATCAAGAGCTCATAATTAATATTCAATGATGTTGAATAAAAACTTGGAAAGATATAATGTCCATCTAATTATGAGCTCAGTCTCCACCAGGGCTCTGAGGGTGATTTTAGCAGACTACTTGGCTAATGTAGACAATTTATTTGAAGCTGGTTTGAATTTAATTATTTAATAACTTGCCACTAAAAATTATGTTCGCCTCAGCACTGCGAAAAATATAATTTTTTTATGAAAAGCAAAGTTTGTACAAAAAAACTTTCATGTTTCACTGTAATCCACAGTTGAAAACAAAGAAAAGTTTGCATGAATACAAAAGTGGTCAACATATTATTGATCTCAAAGCATGTTGGGATCAATCTTAAACAGAGATGAAGACACAAAAAGAAGTTTAACAGCACAATTAAATCATCACCTTTTGTTTCCAACAATTAATATTTCACGCTGGCTTTGCAAATGTTTAATATAAACCAAAAATGATGTCGTTTCCCTTATGATAAATCAGTTAACCAAAAACATTTGTCATCTATCGTAAGTCCACATAGGAGGGCACGTTTTATGTTTCTGTTTGACACCTATGTCAAAGAGTCCTTATGTACAGTATAAATGGTCAGAGCCAATATACCTGAATATGTAACGTTCGAGTTTACTTAAGTAAAAACCAGCTTAGTTGGTTTTCTTTTGGCTCTTTTTGCTGGGCGGCTCATTCAACTGAACAATATTGAAAAGTAGAAACAGTCCCAAGAAGTGCAGGAAGGCAGTCGTTGACACCAGAACAGGAAACAAGTCCGGTAGATGTGGCGGTGGGTCCGAAACCACGCTCAGGATGCTCAGAACAGCCATAAGAGTCATGCTGATGTAGAACTGTCGATGATGAACACAGAATGGTTGTTAAAAACATGAAAAAAAGGGCAAAATGCTTTTAACAAGTCGCGGACAAAAATGCATCTGTGGTTAAATTAACGCGAACACGGAGGACTTTAGAGCTATATAGCTCCGGATTGGTAAAACTTCAGAAGATATGAAGACATTAGATGTTGGTTTAATGCTTCAGAAACCTGTGAAGCTCTCGATGTTTTTTAAACATGCCTCATAGAAAGACCTTACAACAAAGGCAGAAAACTCTTTCAGAACACAACTTTGGTTGCAAGGTAACACAATTTAAACACAATTATCATTTTTGGATATAAAAGTAAATTTAAAAAAAATCACTGACCCCCACCCCACCCAACACATTCAGCAACTCGATTTAGTAAGCAGCATATTAAGGAGAGACAGTAGCAACCCTCTGAATGGCTTAAAACAATATTTTAATAAAAAGCACTGGAAGACAAAAAGATTTTATGTAAATAATACATTATGTTTCAACTTAATTGAAAGAACCTTTAACTAAAACTCATTCTTTTAATTTGCCTAAAATAATGTGTCCTAATGTGCATATTATATGCACCTTTGTAGGTCAATTTTGCTACTTCCCATCATTATCACACTTGTATTGTCTAAATAAATCAAATTTAAACCAGACAAACCCATACATATTGCACACAGGATAAATAAATAAAAGGTAATTTTAGGTTAATTTAAAGTGTTACACAACTTGAAGCTATATTTGAATAAATGAGTATTAGGATGTCTAAATAAAAATTGTATTCATTTATTTCTTTAACTAAAAAATAAAGCTGAAATACAAATAATGTAGACAACATTTATATAAGAATATAAAAACAACCGCGAAAGTGTTGGGAAGAGATCAAATGTTTGTTTTTCTATTTAAATAAAAATATTGATAGTACAGTGGAAATATGAATCTTGAAGAATCTTTAATGACATAAAAACATACATGACTGATGATTAATTTAAGGAACATGAAACAATAATATAGCTGCTTGTCTCAGTCGATGAACTATTGGCTTTACTCTTTATAGAAACAATAATAAGCCAATTAATCCTAAAATTAAAAAAAAACAGGCTTTGGTTAAACTTTTAAACTGAGTATAAAGGTAGTTTTGCCACTAAATACATACATTTCATCCAAGTAACCATGTTTTATTGTCTTAAATAGGACTAGGTGCACTGCGTACAAGGAATGACAATAAGGGTTGTTTAAGACTGTGAGATGTTAAAATATTCTTGCCCATCTTTTCTTTATAAAGTAAAAAAAAAATAATAATAATTCTGGGATTATTATAGGGGAAGCGTCTCATATGCTCTCTTCACCCATGTTCTAAACCAATGAAACCTTATCCCCATCGTCAGGGCTCACTATTTATGCTGCTTGTGTAAATAAATATTTCTTGGCAAACCTGTGTTAATGACGTGTCCTATAAAAAGACACCTTCTCTTAATCTCTGACACCCTACCGGTTTCACTGTCGCTAAGGAGTTGGCGGCAAAGTCACTTCAGATGCTGTGGAAACTCAAATAAGTGATAAATAATTTTGCGACTGGCAGCAGCGGTCGTCCCTGGACAGCTTACAAAGCTTACGCCAGCAGATGATGTTTATTTATACAGTTGAGATATATCTTCTGACAACATTGCAGTTTAGGTCTAGAGCAACTTTAGAGATACAAGGCATCTGGGATCCCCAAATCAGCACCCTTCTGTTTACAGCCTAGTCAGTTTAAATGTTACTGTAGGCATATATAGAAATGCTTTTTAAAAGGTTAAATTCTTCTTTTATATCTAAAGCTACTTCATCACCTCGGGTTTTTAAGATATGAATATCTGCCGTTTACGTGCACCGAAGTCTTTATTTTATCATCATAAAAACTTAGAAAATTATGTGTATGATCTTTGTTTAGACTGCCTATTAAACTGCTAATATACAAGGCGGTATAAAACAGTTTTATTTCCCTTTAAGCAAACTAAAGCAAGTTTCTAAACTTGATGTTAGCTTGTTCATCTTGTAAAATGCGTTGGCACAACCTAAAACATGTCAGGTGGGATTAAGTTTACGTGGTAATGTCTGTTTTTCTTTTTCTGAACTTGACTGAATGATCATCAAACCATCTTGGTACAAATGTTCTATGCATGTGGTCCCATGTGGTCATATACTTACCATCTAAACTTATAAAGGAAACGTATACGACTCGGAACACGTTAGGTAACATCCATCATGCCTACAGTAATGCGAGTTACTTTCTTCAATGCAGAAAAAGCATTTGCATAGCTCAGCTTGAGATTAGTAAAATGATTAACATAGTTTTTTTTGTAGTAGAGTATATTTCCAAAGTTTTTATAATACCATAAAAAGTTTATAATACAATAAAGAGTTAATACTATAAGAGTTTATAGTGACCTGTTTTAAATTTAAAAAATGCATGCAAGACAATCAGCTCCATACGAAGGTGAGGCTAGCTCAACATTTACTTTAAACTGTAGCAACCATGCTATAACATGACAGGACTTCCCGTTATCAAAGGAAATTACTGCTGTCTCAGTCTTTAAAAATGAACTAATTGTAGTTTGTTTTCAAGAAGTGATTTTTCATCTCTGTGGATCTTTAAGTTTTAGTGTATTTTGAAACCTCTACACAGGGATTACGCAATTACGGAAGCATATAACTGCCACTGCAAAATAACTGTTGGAGCAGTATCTGGTTATAACGAGATAACGAGGATTTTAATAATATTACGGCAACAATACCAAAAACATGAGTTAGTAAAGGTTTTTGCCAGCTCGAAAGCATATGCTTCAAATCACTAAAAATAATTTCATTGATCGCTGCCCATGCACTTCATACGTACATTTTCTCCAAATGGTTGATTAAAGCTTTGAAAGAGATAGGCTTTTGAATGGAACGTCTGCTATTTTCTTTAAAAATCGTAGCCCACACTCACCTTCAATCTGATTAGAGAGGCCAGATAAACTTTGGGTAAGAAGAAGAACAGCTTGCTACTGGTTACGAGTTTCAACTCATCCTCTGAATCCCCCAGAGCGGACAATAAGTAGACGGTGAGGAAGAGATACCCCACCGAGGTCACAGCGTAGGGCACCAGCAGGCCGTCTTTCAGGAAAAGAGGAAGCATGCTTGACAGAAGGAAAGAAACAATTAAGTATCTTTACTTAATGCTTTTCCAGACCAAGATTTAAACAGACATTTGACTACATTGACTTTCATTGTAAAGTTTAAAACGCAATGTACATCGATTTACAAACACTATTTTTGATATTCAATATTTGTAACTTTTTTAAAATTCTGCAACAGTTCTAACTTTTTTTTTTTTTTTTACAATATTCAGGAAAGAATGATATAGTTCAGCATCACATTTGAGGAGTGACGGTGATGACATTTCTCAGTTTACCAGCGGGGCAGACACGAGAACACTTGGCTCATAGTAAACACACAACACCCTGCTTAGAAAGAAACCCTTTCTATGCACAACAAACCAGTTATTAAAACTAAGAAGTTCCATTCACAAGCTAAATGTTTAACGTTTAAGAAATACATACTTTCTCAATGCCAGTAGATTGGGTTCATTCACCGGAAAAATAGACACTGTTCAAGCATTCCATCAGCCAATTATCCAAACAAAAGATGTTTTTTTTTTTTTTAAGAAAGAGTCTGTAGAGCTAACGATAAAATCCCAACTCAAACTGTACTAAACAGTTTCAGACGGACCTTTTGTTCCACCACAGCATATTTGAACAACAGGCATGCAGAGTATGCCGTGTAAGCCCCACATATCCTTATACTGAGCCACACGCACAACAATTAGTGCTGCCGGAAGAATTTAACGACAGCTGGTGAAAGTTGGTAGTTACAGCATTTGCACTGCTATGGTTTTGCTTTTTCCTTCCTGTTGTTCTCATCTAGGCCTACACCAGCCAGCTTTTTAGGCTTGCTCTTTAACGAAAAAGGCATTCAAATTACATCCAATAATATACATCACGGTGAGGATTTCTTTAAACCAGGGCACTCAGACTCAGGTTTGAGACCAATTAAATTTAGTCAAGTTTAATTATTTACAGCATCGCCTACCAATTAATGGCAGCCCGGCTCAACCCATAACACAAATGTAGCTCCTGTTGTAGTACAATCTTGTGTCTCAACTTCAGTCTATTTATGCAGTATGTGGGGAAGAAAATAAAATAAATAAATCCACATGAGACTAAATATTTTTTTAATATTTTGAATACACAGTTACTGCTCAAGGTAACCCTCTTGGGTTCTCTTGGAGCAAGCCAAAATATATCAATTTTGTTTCTGCTAAGGCATTTCTTATGTCTGTATGTTTTGGTTCATTGTCTTGATAGAACACCCACATTTCACTCATTTGTTTTTTTCTTTAAGAAGTTTCTTTACCTGAATGTTGAGGCCTGCAGGAACCAAATACTCATAAGTGGAAACTCATTCAGGAGGAGGCAGACTGGGCTGAAAAGAAAAAGCTGCTTAAAAGAGGTTGCAGACGGAAAATGAAGATAAGCTAAATGGCTAAATAAGATAAATGTCATCAAAGACCATAAATTGATTGTCAGTTGTAAAAAGACTTGCATATGGAAAAACTATTTCACATCGTTGACTGCATATAATCTATTTTTAAAATTCTAAATGAAGATTTTAAAATGTTCCAGCAATAAAGTGAAAATGTGTGTGTCTGAATATAAACCTATTTATAACTGGAGCGGGCAAGCAGCATCGGCTCTATACTGTTCTCCAACACGGGAAATTTCCAACGGTCCCTGAGCCCATAATTACAGTCAGGGCTGTTTGGTGATCCTGTTACAGCCCAATAATTGATCCTGCGCAAACAACACCCCGAGCTGCTGCCTACTATTCTCTCCTAATCTCTGGGCATGCATTACTGAGTGATTCAGGCGGACAGGTGGGAGATATAACTCAATAGTTAATAAAGCAACAATCTACGCTGATCTAGATTAATAGATGAGCCCAGATCCAGGAAACAAATCCCTTGGTGTAAAGTCTATCGCAGGTTCCACTCTCCCTCCACAGCTTTATATGTAGGAGTGTAAACTATAATGCCCCACAAACATTTAAAGCCACAAGTCCGAGCTCTGAAACTATCGTATGTGTCACCTCTTAAAATTACACAATGCATATCCTGAGAATGGCTGCGTGCACTATCGGAGCATAATGGCAGGGGTGGATAACTTAGCAAATATGTTCGTAAATAGCAATTCACTTTGAAGGTTTATGACAGCAGCGGGGAGATTATATCCCTATTAGTAGAAATACACATGCTAAACCTGATTCTTGGCCATACATGTTTATTTTTACGTTCACAAAACGGAAAACTGACGAAAAAAAGAGACTTCACTGAGACAGAATCTGGTCTTACTAGAATTTTGACCAATGATTTTCCCTCCTGTTGGATAAGGGTGCTAACCAGAGCAGACAGTTCAACTGCAAGATGATTAACATACGCAAATTATTAATAAAGATTAATAATTAAAACTTACAGGGCAGCCAACAGGATGGACTTCTCATGAACTTGATAGGAGAAAAGGAAAAACGCCAGAGAAGAGTTGACCTAGGAGCAAAGAAGGAATAAAAAAAACTTAGATAAAAGCATGTACAACGAGAATAAAATGGCACATTATTGTATAAAAATAATTAAATACATGCTTTGCAAAAGGGTTCAAATCATACTGATACAGAAACTTCATATTGTAAAACACATAGTAGTACATAATTGTTAAATAAAAGCAGAATAATACATTATATTTAAATCATTTTACAATTGAACTGTAAAATGTTTGATATTAATATATATTTAGCACCCACAGAGTTTTCCACAGACGCCCCGGAGGGTTTAGTCCTGGACTTTTACTGGGTCATTCTATCACCTAAACAATTGTAGCTCTGCCTGAATCTAGCAGTATACGTTAACTAAAAGCTAACTTCCAAATCAGTTTCAATGTTTTTGAAGTCCTCAACCGATTTTCTTCTAAGAGCAGCTATGTTTGTACATGATGAAAAAGAACATACCCAAGCATGATAATACCACGACTATGGGTCACTGCGGAAATGGTCTGTTTCAGGGCATTACCTCTGTTAGTTTAACAGCACCCATTGCCTGTAGTTTACGGAAGATAAAGTTCAACTCTATTCTCAACAAACTATTATGTAGATATTTGCCATGTATCCTAAAAGCTGAGTGAGATAAATCGTGGGACTTGTGATTATAACTAAAGTCTGCTTTACAACCTTTTAACCCGTCTAGTTTGATCTTTGCTTTTCAGAATAGTATTAGTTTATGGATGTTCTCTAACAGAACCGAGGCTTTCGTAAAAATAACTATATTTCTATAGGGTGTTGTTTACACACAGATGGCTATTGTAGTAGTACCAAATACGTTGACATTTGGTGTAGCATGGGGGAAAAAAAAAAACATAACAAATGTCACGAGGTATGAATAAAATAAAAGTTGTAAAAGAAAACTAACCAAAGCCAGTTTGAAGTGTCGGAAAGAAGGCTTCATCAGGAGTCTGATGGAGGAGGGTAGCGCCGCTAACAGAGTTAATGCTAAACTGAAATGGAAAGAATTATTAAATTGAACAGTCTATACTGAACACATGCGACAAAACAATCCTGTTTACACCGTTTTGTGATTATCTTTTTCGTATAGCACCTACTCTGAAACTAAGACCTCTCTACATAAGGGAACTAACCAGACAATTGGTTCTTAAAAGGTTAGTCTTCATTAGTTTAACCCTCAATTGTCGCCTGTTGCGGAGAAAAGGCACCGGAGGAGACAGAGTGACATGTGTCAGAGTCAATGTGTACAAATGTGCAGAAGGGTTAGAGGTTAGTTATGTGAGAGGGCAACAATGTGTCCACACCTCAAATCAAAGGTTACAGAAAAAAAATCCAAACAAACCAAACACAATAAATTGATTATTAAAGGAATATGATCAGTGCATATGTTCAATGTATATAAAACATACAAATAGGATGAACAGCGAATTAGGTAAACATGTTCCAGAAACATGGAGGCCTCATTTACAGCTAATTTATTTAATATAGTGACTGTATACCCACACTAGAGTTTCTAACCAACAACCCAACTTTTCAGAGGACTCTTCATTTGTTAGAAACACACAACAACACAAAAAAGAGCTCCAACTTGATCCCTGGTCTTAGCAGTCTGAAATAAATGTGTCCATGCTGCAAACCCAACACTCCTAAAATTAGCCAGCTGGGTTATTTAAGCAGGTCCCACCATGTCATGCCTGTTGGACCGAGTTCTGTTAAACGAAGTCCACAAGGTTTAGCTTTTAGCAAAGACGTGATTCATGACAGTTTTGAATCACAATTAGTCTTTGTTTTTATGTAATCCCTTTGGCATTTTTACATCTTGGTGCCACTTTTAGAAAAACAATTGTAATTTGTTGTTTAAAAAAGGTTTGCTTGAATGTGCTTTGCATTGGGGATTATCCATTATGAGTCTCTTGATCACAGCTTTTATTCTCAAGAACAAACATTTCTTTCCAGTAAAATAATAATAAAAAAGGACAAAAAGGAGTAAGAAGTACTAATAAAATTGGGGGTAATAAGTTTGCAAAATGACAGCGAGACAACAAAGACGGATTCTGGAGGAGGAAAAAAAAGTGGGATAAAATAAAGTTGTTTCACAGATAACAGGATTACCTGAGGTAAAGCTGAACATCGTCTGTCAGAATGGATCTGATCTTTATCACGGTGTTCAGGCTGCACCATGTGTTGGCCACCTTATCCTACATACACACACAAAGGCAGAAAACAAAAACAACATTTGGAGCAGATGTTTCAATCGAGATATTATCTCAGATTACGGTTTGGAACAAAAAGTAATCAAGTTTCTTTTTCCTTTTGTGAATTTTCAGCTTTAGCATTGCATAATATTTTGGATTTTCCACAAATTGAACGCTAAACATTGTGTTCAGAGTGTAATGTTAACATCAGAAGGAAATTTACTTTATAAGAAAAATCTATCAACATAATTGGAACATAGTCATCTATGTGTAAGCGTAAAAAGTGGCACATTCTAACATCTAAATCCAAAAAAGTATTATTATTATAACTATTCAGAAATAATAACATTTAATAAATGTATCCTCACATTTACAATATCAATACTGAAGTCTGACTTATATTTACTTTAACTGGCTGTCACCAAGTTCATCCAAAATTCCTATAATCAACAAATTATTTAGCCATAAAAACCTCTATAGAAAAAATTCATTCAAATATCTTGTATCATATTTTGCTAATTTAGAAGTTGAGAAAAACTGTTTTAGGTATTCTCTGATTAGTTACACCAAGATAACTTAAAATACTGATTGTTTACATTCTTCAGTAGTATATATTCTATCCTAGGCTGAACGTCTAATGTAGAGATATTCACATGTTTACAGTTGGTTCTCTGATTGGCTGATCATCCCTTAAAGCAGCACCACTCCTAAAGCTGCCAAATCAGTGATGAACATGATCAGCTTGTTGAGATTGAGGTACAAAAAATATTTGTTTTACTACCCCTGTCCAACTTTCGTGTTAAGATCAGACAAAAATGGGGCTCATTTTATATCTCGTGTCCCCTGATCCCAAATGTAACTAATGCAACCCTTAAAAAACAACCATTACAAAAAATCCACGAGTCTGTAGTTAAGCATTCGCTCCAAACCAAAGCTGTTGTGACGATATTTTCATCTCTAACAAACTCAAAAAAATGGGACTATGCAAGTGGCATTGATAATAATCTAGGTCAGTTCTACAAGAGAGCAGAAAGCTGATTCTAAACTACAGTAAGGTAATAAATTATTTTTTAGGCAGTTCTTGTGTTGGAATTTGATAGAGCAAAGAATAGTTCAGAAACTTCATATTCCAATTTTTTTTTCTTTTCGTATTTCACCCTTTTAAATCAGATTTTTAGAACCTTAAGTTGAGCCTGAGAGATAAATAGATTTGATAAAAGCTAGACATTAATCATCGTAGAACATATTGGATTCTTGTTTTTATATAATTAATTGGATTCATACTTAAAATTTGTAATAAATACTCTATAGAAGCATTGATTATGATAAATAGAGTACACTGTGATTCTAAATATAGCTGAATGTTACTTGCCACTAAAAACATTTATATCTTGTCAGTGATAAGATGTGCTACAAACTCTTTGACAGGTGTGTGGTAATTGTAGTTCTGATCAAATGAGGAGATCAAGTGTTTAAGAGGACGCTAAGGGATCACTTGAAATAAGATCCAGGCTACCAGTGTTCATATTTATTTGGGACATGTTAAGATTATCTTAACTAATCCTTCTGTTTCAGTCTTTAATTGTGATCATATCAAAAAACTATTTCTGTCCTCAGTCTTCTGCTACCACTGCTTTCCTGATTGCAACCGTGGGGAGAATATAAAAAAAATGTACCTAAGTAAAATGTCCTCTATTTTAATGTTTTTTTAAGTTAGTAAAAGTGAAAAGTTGCCAAAAATGTATTCAAATAAGAATAAACATGTAATTTGGCAAAGGTGCTATTAAAGTGCTAAGTAACAGTTCATAACATCCGATTTAATGATGTTAAAAAGTTAAAAAAATGTCTTATTAGACAGAAAATTGTGTACAAACTTGATGATTTTAAATACAAAACACTACATGGAAGAAATATTGGAACAACAGCTTTGTAGAAACAAGTAATCTCACTTTAACATAAACTGTTTTCTTTAGTTTTCACTTTTTTGTTAACCCATCGTTTCTGTTTATTCAGTTACTCTGAGTAAGGCATTACTTTATAATTATGGTGTAAAAAAAATAAAATAAATTGTACTCAAGTCAATATAACTACGTAAGTGTAACTAATTACGACCCGTATTGGAAAGTAAAGATCTTCATGGTAGTCTCTGCAGAAGCATCAAATTCTCCAGGTGTGTTTTCACAGGCCCATCCTCCCCCCCTCTCCTTCTCAACATCAAATAACCACTGTGGGAATGTTCCTGGACGACGAGTTGAGGGCATAAGCCCACTGGCAAATGTGCGTCTCGAGGCCAGAAAGGAATTTCACAGGGAGAAGCGTTTGGTACCATTTCTGTGAGCAGGCAGCAACTCCAGACGGCAGAATGCCGCTCAGTGGGTAAACTTACAACTGCTCCCGCCCACAAGTTTGACAGGACCAAGGTCAGCAGCCGCCTTCTTTCTAAACTTCGCGCCCAGGCCTTTTGCTTGCAGAGCCTGACTTCAGCTGCAACAGGAAGGCTTTTCGTGCTGTCATCAAAAGCTCTGGATGTATGTTTGGATCATTCTGTTGAACAAATACTGCCTCAGTGCCTCCTGCTCCTACAGTGGAACATTTAATTACGACACACGTCTTCGACACCTTGTAGTAGGTGCCAATTCGAGGACCAGGACGAGAAATTTCCCGTGATACAAGGTTTCAGAAATCAGAGCTGCAGACCTCAGCCTCTGAGCTGTCACCTAAATATTCAAACTGATACACAGTCACTTTAACCCTGCTTCTTCCATGACAGCTTTCCTCGCTGTGCTTTCGGAAGAGTTTCAATTTCTCCCGCTACCCCAATTATACGATTCCTATTCAAAAGTAATTTGCTAGTGAGTACTTATGAACCGAGCTGCAACAGTATTAAAAAAATGAATAAAAAAGATAATAATTTGAAACAGTAAAAAGAAACGTGTTTGTATTTATTTAATTTTTCCAGAGACGAAGTCAGCAGCGAGACACCAGCTGTCTGATGTGCTCCGATATGCCTTTAAGTGTATCACTCGCCTCTCTCAATGGCCCGTATGGCTGAAACATGGCTGAGCTATGAAGTGCTGAAAACAATCCGGCCATAAATTTGTTAGATTTATCTGCATCCTCCTACTGTACAGCCCAACACCTCTCGGGGATAGGGTGAAACTGATCCCCTGACCTTTCACCATTTTATTCCACTGTTTTCTTTGATCTGCCAGGCTATCCGTTTCCAGCAAGCTAAGCACGGGAAGGGCTGGAAGACTAGTCACTATGCTAAAAGTCGCGGACATCATGTAGGGAACGAGGCATGCCTCACGGGTTGCACATGACGTCAATGAAAGCATCAGTCACAGCTTTGTGGCAATAACTTGTCAAACTATTACAAAATTAGCTAAATGCTACAGGTTACAAAACAACACTAATAACTCATCCAAGAAAGTCCTTCACAGAAAAATCATAAAAATGTTAAAGGGAATTTTCTACTCAACTCAGTCCTTCATTACTGGTCTACCATCTGAAGCAGTATTACGAAACAATACTTTTTAAACAAAGAATAGATATTTTGTGTTTTTTAGTTAACTGATTAATAAATATCACACTCTAATGGTTATTAAAGCTGTCCTGATTTGATAACAGAAGTTTGATGGGGTCCCAATAACATAGTTTTTAATATATGCCTGATTCACGTAAATTCCCAATACCACTACACTCAATGATTTTTGACCCCAAGGGATAAGGGCAATAGAGATGGGCACGACTACCTTTAGGGAAAACATATCATCAGGATAGGAACAGTGATTTGTCTTCTCTTGCAAACCTCAAAAACTGGTTGGAATTGTTAATTTTGATGTCTATTATTTTTTCTAGTGATTATTCTTTGATAGCTTCAAAATATACTTAAATATTTGAAAAGATCATTAATAGAATATAAATAAACAATTTAACTACTTACTTATATCTAAAAATATTATATTATTGATTAAGGTTATTGTCAATGCATACATTTATTGAGAAGCATTGCAGTAGAAACTCTTGAGTGTAAAATATATTTTTGGAAAAGAAAAAGATGATAAAGCAGGTTTAAGGTGAAGTGTTTAAAAAAAAATTATATTAGCTTGCTTAACCTAACTGAGCTCATGTAATAAAAGCACAAGAAGGATCCACAGCTGAACTGTTATTGACAACAAAAAAAATAAATAAAGATTGCTAAAAGAACTGCAAGGTCTGGGGGATCTATGTTGATTAGGTATATGCTAATAGGCCAATGTAATTAATCTAAAAATTAATCCTAAAAATCTGGATGGCCATCAAAAAAACAGTGACAAGAGGAGTTCTATTTATTATAAATACACCAAATTCCTGTTTACATCAATCATACAGTTTTGGTAAGTATAAATCAGAGTGACAATAAAATGTGGGGTCCCATAAGGCTCTGTTCTCGGGCCACTTTTATACAAATTTTAAATGTTCCCTTATTCTCAGATTAAGGAGTGCTACAACAGTCCCAAGCATGTAAGCGAGGATGTTACAAAATGTATTTGCAGCACAAGACCACAGTCCCTAAAAGGCACCAAGTAGGTGTGTTCATACCACTCACTGGAGGTTTTAGAACATCCTCCAACATGACACAGAGAAGATGCAAGAAAAAACAACACAAGATTGGATATCAACACTTAATTGCGCAGAAAATAAACCAAGGTGTCCTTATAAACAAGCATTCTCAAGATGCACAAATGTCTGATTTTAAAAAAAATATGCCTGCTACCATGATAAATACAGCTCAAAGCACACCAAAAAACGAGTTCATGCAAAAAAATTTAAAATGTAATCGTAACTGTCTTCACCCATCTCTGAACAACCCAAAAAAGTAACATTAACAACGGTTAAAGCAGTCACAATGTCAACATTTTTTCCTATGCATCTTTTCTATAACTTTGTTTCCTTATTTTTCTTTAAAGCACTTTTATGCACAAATGCTACTTCGATAAACTATCTTTGTCCTAAGTAATGAGTTTAGAACAGCACACCGATATATACCTCAAACAATCCACGAGCCACGGGAAAGATCCTCCGGACCACCTGCAAGGTCTGACTGAGGTCAGGTAGGAAGGGCAGCCAGCAAAGGGCAAAGGTCACCAACACTGTGACGGCAATTTTCAGCAACAGGATAAACCTACAGGAAAGACAGAAAGATGACATCTTCAACTCCGCGAAGTGAAACATTACCATAAAAATGAAAAAAATAAAAAAATAACATTGATGTAAAAAGAAGACATAGGGCCGGATCTTAAAAGATTCCCAAAATGTTGCACGAAATTGCTTGTGCAAAAAGATAATTACGTGGCAATTTTGTTAATGATCAACAAAGGTTGCATGTGCAACTAATTAAGAGAGTTAAAAATGGGAGCTGATTGCACTATTTATAAGCATTTTATAAGGACCATTTAGTGTCCGAGGGCAGAGTGGAGTTCGATTTGGCTCCTTGATGTCCGTCTGAATTCTGGTGGCCAATAGTGTGCAGTTTAGTTTGTTAAAAACCATGGAACAATATTTAAGCTTGGTATCAATACAAACACTTTTTTTGGGATGTAGCAGAGAAGTTTAATCTGTAGCATCATTTTGGGGCTATATAGGCACAATCCTTGATATATTGATGTTGTGCCTTAAGGTGATGGTGTACAGCAATCATTAGGAAATCTTGCAGCTTGAAATTGGCTTGGTTGGAAAACATGTCTCATCTCTTTTAATCGTGTTACTTTAGATTTTTTTTTTAAATGACCCAAATAATTTGATTGTATTCTGTCATTGTGTCTCTTTCTCCAGTGCCAGTTCGAACAAAACCAAATAAAATTTACTAACCATATATGCAAAAACAGCACCGAGACACGTTTTTTTTTTTTTTTACATTTCTCACATATCATTACGGTAAAAAATTTATTTCCAGACTATTGCTCATTCTGATGATCAGCATATGTTCTGCATATTCATGAGGGCAGACACACTAAATGGACTGAACCTGTTTTGTTTTTGCTGACGCAATCCTGTTTCCACCTGGTGTGTAGATCAGCTTTGCAAATGGTATTATTAAGGTTACACCTGCTTTTATACATCCAAAGCCTTTTAAAACCACACTGATGCTGCCGTTCTGCTTGAACATGTATTTTCTCCGCAGGGTTTCCCAAGACAATTAGCACAGACTGTCTGCAAGTTCTAAATTTGGCTTTTGACCCTCCTAAGGAATGTAGTGAAAGCCATGCATCAGCATAAACTCCCCAGTGGGGGTCAGAGTAGCTTGTCAGCTGTAACTGTGAAGCTGCTGGTTAAGTTGCACACACAGGCATAGCTGAGGAGTTTGGGTATGGCGAGAGTGTCATCTGGACATATCTTCCCAGGGGCTTAATCCGGCACTCCATTTGCTACTAAATGCCCTTGGTACATTGTTACTAGATAAACAGACGCCGGACACGCTGGTAATATCATCCAATCTGATTACCTCAGTTATTCTGTGACTCTTAGGAAGACACTGCTCTCTTGCAGGCTCACATTACGAGTGTGAGCTTGCAGCTGACGCATTCATGCACACTGACAAAACAATATGATCAACAAATGCACTCTTCAATAACCATGTTGTCACAGGGATCAGTTTATATTGGCCTATCGATGGGAGGTGTCTTGGTGGAGAGCTTTTCATTTTTTCCAGCTCAATTGTTTGCAACATTACTTTTCAAAAACATTGCAAACAAACATAAATATTTTGAATTTGCTAAACTCATTTTTTTATTTTATTTGGGACAATTTAGTCAAGCAAGATATGAATTAGAAATTATTTTATGTTTTGGCAAAAAGTACTTTAGACGGGGCTGGAATGAAACAAAAGATTGCAAAGTGGGCCAAAAATTAAATTCATCTCACGTACATGGACAATATTTGTCCATGCAGTGGGTGCGTTTCTTTTGCTATAGAAATTTATCAAAAAGCATAACATCCTAAACAGAACACAAACATTTTGATTCAAAAGGCTTTTCGTAGAGATTGTTGAGCCAAAGATTTGGAAATCTGCTGTTGGCAAACTTGCATGCTGATAAAGATTGAAGATTTTCTTGCTTATTTTAATTACTAATGGTTAGGGTTTGGTGCCATATTATTATTTTTTTAACCTTTTCTTATCTTTTCTTAAAAGTTAAGAAAAAAAACTAAGTAAAACTTTTACTATCTTTAAAAACATTAAAGTAATTATTCAAAGCAAACAATATTAGCCTCTATTGGTTAGAGATATATGGCCATATTTAGTTTATATAACTATAAATCACCAAGCAGTTATGTTTTTGGTATTGTATATGGTAGGATGACCATTGAGTACACAAAAACAACCTAAACATCAAAACATGCAGAAAGGCTCCAAGTTAGGATTGTAACCGAGCACCATTTTGTAGCACGACAGCTTGGCTACCAACAACAATAATATGACAATAATAATAGCATTAAAGAAAAACAACTAAAGCAATAATGCTTGCCCAGGTCCAATTAGTCCAGCTTTGATGCACTTTCCAAGAAGGTAGCAGAAGAAGGGCAGCGCATGGTACAGCTCCATCTGCTTGTAGTTGAGAGCTAGGGAGAAGGCCATGGAGCCCAACGAGTCCCAGCCAAGCCCAAGAGCCAGAACCCCCCACAGGGAAAAGCCCAGGCTCACTCCATTATACCTGAAACAGTGGTGAAGGTGTCCAAAAAGCACTAGTTCCACATACATGAATACTAATGTCTAAACAACAAAGATTGGGAAGAATTCAAATTATAAGACATGTTTAAGATCTATTAAACCATATAGATCATAAGGAAAAAAAATTTTCCTCATGTGTTTAAAATACAGTATGTCACATAATGTAGCAAAGATTGCCCTACAGTTGCACCCAACATTATTTAACCATTAATTCAAATGGATCAATGCCATCAAGCACAATGACTCAACTCCATTACTTAAATTCATCTTTAGAAAGATGATTTATTTGTTGTGACCTGCTAAAAATCCGGTATATTCCCCAACACCATCTGCTGATACACGTTCAGTAAAATAAGGCAGCTCTAGCATGTTGGCTGCTTTAGTATCTTCTAAGACATCTTCTGAAAAATGCTATACTCAGGATCACTGTCCTCTTTAAAAGCTCCAATGACACCTGAGCCTCATATTTCTCAAAAACAGAAAGAAAGATTTTTTTTAAAGGGTTTCTTAATGTTTGACTAGGAGTATCTTTTTTATTTTAAAAGCACCAAAAGGCAGCAAATGCTTCACTGTAAACATGATGACATTTCAGAGTTTTGTTACTCATTCCTCCTATTACATAGGAAAAATCTGAAACCCGAAATCTCATGGCAGCCACTGATTGCTTCCTCTACCTGCTTCTTTCAGGTGACTTAACTAATGCTTTTGTGGTCACTGGTTGAAAAACAGGGTACAGTTTGGACAATTCGTCTGTTTATCACAGGGATACATAGGACAAACATCAACATAATTTTAGATTAACCAATTAACAATAATGATTTTGGATTGTGGGAGTAAGCAGGGAGAATCAACACATGCAACTCCATGCAAAAAAGGACCCAGGCTGGGAATTGTACACAGGAGCATCTTGTTGCGGAGGGACAATGCTACCAACTGTGCTCCACAAAACAATTTTGAAATTTGCCAATGCTCTGTGGTTAAATGGTTCTATGGGCAACGGAATCATAAAGAAGAAATATTTGTTGTTAACATTTTTTTTGAACCTCTGTCTCACCCAAAAAAGCTGTTTGTTTTTGCAACATTTTTCAATCAGTTTGGTTTTAACTATTTCCAAACAGCTTTTGTTAAAGCTTCATAAAAATATGTGCCTGACTTGACTGATACATGACGTCCTTTTTAATATTTTACTGTGCTGTTTAACTGAAGCCCCCTTTAAAAAAATTAAGTAATTTGAAGGCAATGAGTTAACACATTCACAAAAAGGATACTGAAAATGGCCATAGTCTATTAGAATTAGTCCCGGATAAAGAAGAATGCTGAGAAGTACGGAAACCTAGAAAGAAGCATAAATTCAAAGAACAAACAATTATTTCTGGTTCTTTAAAGTACACCGCTATTTGGAAAGATGTGTACGACCATTACCCTTTTCTTAGCAGAGCCATCAGTCAGGTATAAACAGTACAAAACAACTGCAGGAATGTATATCAACAGATCTGCCGCCAGGACTACAAGACAGAAAAAAAATATTTGAAAAATAACCCCAAATGTACACATAGTATATCTATTAAATATGTAAAGGAAACTGTTTTCAAAATCATCTCTTTTATAGATAATGTAGACAAAATATTTACAGATATAATTGCAGTGATATGTTTAAATAAACTAAACCTGTAGTTCTCATGAATAACTTGTGGGCAGGACTTTCATAGCCTCTTGATCTGTGCAGCTCGACCCATTCAGGGTTAATTCGCTTCGCTCTGTAAACAGGAGATACAAGAAAAGAAAATTGTATACATGCATGTACATATAAGATCTTACAATCAAAATATTCCTATATTTCCTATGAAATAATAAATGTGTGTATTTTAATATTGCAAAACTTCAGTACCAATTACTGACTTAACTGACTTGTTGTCAATATTTTTAGATGACACTTAAATACACTAAATATTTTTTACTGTTCTTAAGTTTGAAAATCACAAGATGTGTTATTTTAATTATATAAATAAGCATAGTAAATCTCATATATTTGTGCACAAGAACGTAATGAGAATTGATTATTTACCAGCTAACTGACGCGAGTCAATTATGCAAACTAACTATACAAATATAACTTATTTCAGTGCTTTGGGTTGGGGAGAAGTTAGAGGCAACTTTAGGGAATGATTTTTGTCAAACATATGGGCTATTAATTGTGCTTTTTTTTTTTTACTCACACATAGGCACAGAGCCAGCTATGGTAGGCAGTGAGAGGGGGATAGTCAAGACCCCAGTAGTTCAAGTCATTGTCAGAGGTGTTGAAGTACCTGTAGATAAACAAAACAACAACAAAAAACATGTTACTTATGGATTACTCCATAGTTACCAAGGTAACAAAGAGATTCACCAGAACTTTGCCAGACTTGCCATTGTTTAATAGGGAGGTTGTAGGTTATTTCCTGCCAGTGCCTCTGGGCTTCATAGTCTCCAAACATGGGTGGTTTTCCTGCACCTGGACAGAAATAATAATGCTGTCAGTTAAAGCTAAGCCTCTGGAAACGAATAGAAGAAAACAAAAACAAACAAAATCAACAGTGGTGTAAGCTGGCTAGACTTTTAACTGATAAAAACTCTTAGTTTGTGTGGATGTTTTATAGAACAATCGGAGCAGCTGCTTTGAAAACAACCCCAGCCAACTGTTATTGTATTGAAAATGCACATAAAAGCTCTTCCTACCTGAATATGGGTTTAACGACACGCCCCATCTCACCACCACAGCGAGCAAAACGGTAATAGATATTAAACTCCACGTCTGCATAACTCCGAGCAGTAAAAAACGAGGCTTTGTTTCAAAAATAAGTGACTTCAACTTCATTCAGACTCTTCAGAAGCCCGTTTTCCGTATACGTCATCAACATAGGCTTCGTTTTACACGCTCATTGGTCAGAGGGTCCTCACGTGGGCAGAAAGGGTGATGAGGCGTTTCAAAAACTGGTATTACGACACACAGATGAATTTGTCGCTCTAAAATTAAAGCAATAAAATCTTAATTATGCAATTTCATTCCCCATATATACGTGATGAAAAAACTGGTAGATGTTTCTAAAGTCTAAGACTTTGAATTGTTTTAACCAGAGCAAATTCAAAAGGCAATGCTCATTTTTACCACATGTTGAAATGCATCACTTAATGCGTGGTGTATAGTTGATTTAAATTATCAATTTATAAGGTCATATATTACTAATTTAGACACGTATAACTAACCAAGTAATGTTTATTTGATAAATTTAATAAAAAGCAGGGAATTATGTCAAAACAAAACAAATAAAATTTATTTTTAATTTAGGCTTATTTAAGTATTTTAAAATTAGTTAAGCGAGTTTATTAAAAATTAATAAACTACTGACTATTTTAGTATGTCTAGATAACTTGAACACAAATAATATACATTGCAGTACCTCGCAATTGGAACTTTTACATCATGTGAAGACTTCAGTATATTTTATTAAAATATTTATGTACCAATACACAGAATTTCATATTACATTCCTCAAGTGTTTACCAGGTATTTTAAAAAAATTAAATCCCAAAAATTTGGTGTGAATTCGTAATAGGCACCCTTCGTGCTAATACTTATATTAAAAGAATCGAGAGTGACCAACTGCCTTTAAAAATGTTTTCATTTGGAAATACAGCCCACATGCTTCCAATTTGATTCCTATGTACATACAGTTTCTCTCTGAAATCCTCAGAAGTGTGTTAGAGAACATTACGAATCAAACATGATCATAAAAACCAAAGAACGCTAAGGGTAGTTAGGGACCAGTTTGATGCAGAATTGGATTTTAAAATAATATCCTGAACTTTGGAAATCTAACAGAGCACTGTTTAATCCATTCCACCAAGAAACATTTATGTACCTAATTTAACAGACTGGGGAAGTACAACACTGATCAGGAAAGCAGCCAAGATGCCCATGGTAAGTCTGCTGAGCAGAGAAGAAAATGTGTTTACAGGTGACCTATTGCGCATGGTCTCCACAAAACTGGTCTTTATGAAATGCTTTCTTAAATAGCCCCAGGGACACATTAATATGAAGAAGAGGGTGTTCTGGCCAGATTAGTCTAGATTAGAAATATCTGGTTTTGATCTAAAATGCTATTTGTTGAGAGAAAATCAGCACAATACATGCAGCTGAAATTTTATTCTTACCCTGAAAAATAAGTATTTAAAAGCATTTTTCTTTGCAGTTGACTAGTAATTTTATAGAACTTAACCTTGTTAATCAGAGATAATTGTGAAATCTCATTTAGAAAATCTAGCTTCTGAGTATTTATCTCTCTTATTGTGGTGTTGTGTCAAAAAATATAATATACTTCTTACTGATTAATCACATTTCATGTCATAAATCTAATTATTTCCTTTAATTTTAACTGTTAAATAGCTCTATGATCCGCTTTGAAAATAAATAGAAGGTGTTATTTCTATCTAGAGTTTTCTGGGCCATGTTTTTTATCAACAGCTGGACAGGAAGAGGAGCAGAGACAGAAGGGGAAGAATGCTAGACAGCTGCCTTCAGGACTGTGGTCTTCATTACTGGTGTGCCTGGTCTACCACGCGAGACATGTTACACTTTAAAGAAAATTTGTTCAACTTAGAACACAAGTTTGAATTAATTTTTCAAATTCTCAGATATTTATGTTTTATAGTTATATATAGAAATTTGAATATATATACTGTACATAAAATATATCATGTTTCTAGGGGTATATTGTTGTATTTGAACCCTTATCTGTGTCAAAAGTCTAACCATCCAACATCTTAGAAAAAATAAAATTAGAACAATGGTAAAGGACAAATTTAAAACTTTATTAGTGAACTTACTGTAGTCTTCAGAAATATACAATGGTCAAACAAGACAAAGACTGAGCTAATTGCAGCAGTGACAAAAAGGAAGAAAACTGCACCCACTGCTGAGCATGGTAATGGTGGCATTATGCTGTGGGAATAGTTTACTGCCTATTGCATTAGTGTATTGCATCCATTTAATAACTAACTATACCATTACCCAATAGCTAACATTATAGGGGGTTTCAACAGGACAAAAATTCCAAATGCAACCAGAAAAGGATGGTTTCTAAACTAAGAATAAATTGGGGTGTAAGTTTTGAAACTTACGTAATTTTTTTTAAATTTTTTTTTTACTAATACTAGAGTTTCTCAACAAAAGTGAACAGTGCGTTTTTATAACTGATGCTTACATTCTAAGTTCCCAACCATGTATCTTTGCAATCACATTGTGTTAATGGCTACAATTTAAACATCTTCCAACAAAAGGCTTGGTTCATTTTTATTTCAGAGACAGTGTTAGCCATCTTGTATGTTTAGCACCAGACACCTTTTGTACACAGACAATATGTTATGGTACATCCTACCCTCATGATGTAAATCCCCACCTGCAGGGAAGTTTCCTCCTCCGTGTGACCTTTACGTCTGTTGACACCATCATCCTTGTTCCCAAGGTGTTAGGATTTGTTGGGTGTGACATTTTCCTTGTGGATCTGCCATCAATTATGCATAAATAATAATAACCTCGCGCAACTCCTGATTTGCAATGACACTTTCATTCCGACGGCAGCGGCCTATAACTCAGTGCTTCCTATTAGTTATTAATGCCTGGCCACGCCAGCTTTACTTTGTCATTTATTGCTCCATCTCTATGCCTTTTTAAATATTCAGCAACTGATGTATCTACGTTTACTGTCTGTGTTCTCTGCCCAGGAAAGGACTGTAGCCTCTGGTGGACGATGACGTAGTAAAGATGGGAGGTTAAGGCTTGCCGGATGCACAGCAGTATTGGTAGCATGGGTGAGATATTTTTTTAAAAGTCACTGTTTCAAAGCCACCATGTTTTAATTCATCAGACAATTTTATATGACTTTAATGTAAATAATTGAGATAACGACTTGACTAATTAACAGGCTAAAGGCTAATATAATTTTACCTGGGTTGCTAAAAAACATAACAGCAAAATAATGACAAAATAAATGCTTCCTACAGATCCTACTACAGCATCAGAGCTTGACCACTTTAAAAGTACTACTAAATTTGACATTCTCTATGGCGTCGCTTAGGTTTATGAAATAAACAGCTTGAATATGAATTATCTCGTTTAGATGAAATCCCTTAAAGAACTACTTAACAGCCATTAAAGCAACACTAAAGAACTTTCAGTTTTGGTAGATTTTGGCGGCCAGTGGACAAAAGCGGCAGTGTTTTGCCTGAAGGAAAACCGCATTTCCCATAAACTACATTTCTGTTTCCAGTGGCTGTGTCAAGGATGAATAGCGAGGAGGTAATGAATCTAACTGTGGCAAAACAACGTCATATGATGATGTTGGAAATAAGAAAAGGGGGAAGTGACGTAGGCCGTAAAGCAGTTATCACATTTGAAGCTGCTTTGTGTGGCAGGGTTCCTGATACCCACCGCAAAGTTTCTGAGTGACAGTGAAAGCGATACGACCCCGTCGGGCCATGCCATGTACAATCACAAAAGTTATGAAACCATCTTATGAAGGTTGAAAATGTACTTAGTCTTACTTTAACTCAGAAAATGTTTTTGTTTAACATCAGAGGTATTGTGTTTTTCGTCTATCAGTTAATTTGTTAATGTGTTTCAAATCCCTAGTTTGTTGAAACAGATGAGCTCTCATAATGAGCTCAGTATGAAAAACTGCTACAACCGTTTGTTGTTACCTTTTTTTTCAAGTAGTATGGTAGCCACAAGGTTTAGCAGTATCAAAGGGTTTCTTACTTAAATTATACAATAATCTAAACTTGACTTCATTAAACAGTAACTGGGATTGAATGTTTATGAATTTAGTGATTCATTTTTCCCCAAAAATTCGATTTTTTTGTCTTTTATAAATCCATGCTACATATATAGATTGAAATAAAACAGAATTCATATGTGTGTACATAACATTAGTCTTTTCTACCAAAAGCAAAAATCATTCTAAATCTTAATCTACCAGCAGTATAAACGTTTTTGGTTTTAGGCAGCTCTAAATAGAACGTAGAAAAATAAAATAAGTATCAATTTAGAAAAGGAATTATTTACCTGTTGGTACTTGTATTTTTATCAAAAGTGAACTGTCAAAAACAATTTTTTCCACTACTAAATACTTACTAAAGACCATCTTGTTATAGTCGTCACCTTTACCAATACTTAAATAGATTCCGTGTCAGGTTTAAATCAGGATTGTAACCATTCCAAAAGGTTAACATTATATCCTGTCAATCTTTTGGTAATTTAAACAACTACTTTGAAGTTAAATCCTAATCACGAATCCCCATAACAAATGAGGAGTATACTGTAACACAAGATTAGCGTAAAGTAAACATCTCTTTATGCTAATGAGTTTACCTACCTTGTTTTGGAGCAATTTTAAATATCATCTAAAACCAATCATCTAAAATCATAGGTACAGCATATATTTAAAACAAAGGAAAGATTGTTTCAATGCTGCCTGAGTCAGTACTTGAACCACCTTTTGAAATGTTTTCAACTGACAGTCTTTCTTTGTTAATCTTCCATTGCTATAGTTTTAGAGATTGACATTTCTATTATTCTTATCTACAAAATAAATCCCGAAGATCAATTAAGGAACTTCTGAGAAAAGCAGTTTTCAACTGTGATTGATTCTGATTGGGCCATTATCACACATGGTTAGGTTATGGTTTGATGTCCAAATAGTTCATCTTGTGAGCTAAAATTATTGGATTCAAATGACCCATTTTAAATATAACTGCACCTTTTTTTTTATTTTACTGGTTAAACAAGTGATTACATTTGTAATAATGTTATGATAGTAACACAGATGTCAGATTTTGTAGAATATGGATTTGTATTTAATGCTGCACCCAATATATAAAAAGACTCCTACACTGTTAAAAACACTGGTATATAATTTCTGACAGTTAAGGGTTAATTTTCATGGGCTTTTCAGACTTCACTTTGGACATCGTAGATCTATCCCATTACAGAAGTGCTGGATTTCATTTTTTGTCTGCAACCTTTGACCAGTTTCTCTGTCTCTGCTTAAGAAAAGCATCCCTACAGCAAGATGCTGCCACTACCATATTTTTTATCTATCATACAATAGGTATGCTCAAAGTTTTAATTTCAAATGTTTTTGCCACTCTTCCACTCGTCATATTAGTAGAAGGCCCGGCTAACACTTGTATACGTTCTACTTGCCCAGCCTGTTCGTGTAGGGGGAAACCAATGTCTTAGATTCATGATTGTTGATAATAGGTTGAAAACTGCTCAGTGCTTATGATATTGTCGAAACGGTACCGTAAACCTCTCTAAAAAACTGTCTGTATTTTACTTACTTATTATGATGCATTTTGTCCTTTGAGGCATTCACAGAAAAATGTTATCCTGTTTATATATTAGGTGAACTATGGTGAAAACTGTAATCTATTTAGCCGACTCAGAAGGAAGGGGTTTCAATACGAAGTGGACCACAAGCTGTTTAGGTTGATTTTAGTCGGAAAGGTTAAAAACCAAGGTTTTTTTTAATTTATTTTTTATTCTTCCTCACGATTCTAATGTGTGGATCAATATGTTAAAATGCAGTTCCAAAATAACTACATTTTATTCATATAAGGAGTGCTTTGACAACATTCTTTAGTATGGGAGCAACATTGCTGATTGCGCACAGAGATTTGAAGGTTACATTATTAATAGGAAGATTTCATAAACAGTTCTATTACTTCCTTAATTAAGAGCTCCAGATGCTGATCAGCGCCCTCTAGAGGACCGACTGTCTGCTGTTTCCAGCCTAAAGCATCACCCGTGCAACATCCATCTTAAATTATTAACTGTGCGTTCACTTGTCAAACGGACATTCTCTTCGCATATAAACAAGAGAATTTTGTATCTTCTTCTCCCCTAAGAGGCTGAATCTGCGTAAATACACGCCTTTCGTTACGCGTGTCCAAAGATCACAGGTGAAACCGAGAAAATGCTTGACTTGTAATTGCAAAATTAAAATTGCTTTTTTTATTATTGTACTTTTACTGTTTTTTTCAATTAAATTAAGATAAATGGAATCAAGCTCTAACTGAACCTCTAAATATATGTCATATTTTTTTTTCTTGTCTAGACATTTTTCTTTCCTTTTTATGAACCTGATAATCTTATGGTTGACTTAAAAGAAAACAATGAAACTATTCCAAATATTAATAATATTAATAAAACACAAATATCTGTATTATTCGGTGCTATTTTCTCCTTCATTTGTTTTTGAAACTCTACGTGACTCGAAACGATGAGCAACCAATATAAATCAACACTATGCGCATTGTTTATGTTGCCATGTAAGCAAAACCAGCAATAATGATAGTAAAAAAAAACAAAAAAACAATTTGATTTCGTTTCTTTCATCTGCAGCCCAATCCTGGCTGTCTGGAGGCACAGAAAGAGAAGTCCTTTCCCTTTCCCATGGGGATCGGATAAATATAGCGTCTGAAATCCCTCACACACACACTCTCTCTCTCTCTCTCTCTCTCTCTCTGACACGCACACAGTCTCACACACACTCGCCATTTGTTGTTTGTGTAAAAGCTATTAGCCAGACACAACTGCGAAACTGTTACCTTTATCGTGGCCGAGCCGCAGAATATTCTGCAAGACGATCCGACCCGTGATGTGCGCGCAGATGAGAATGTGCTTAAGCTGTGACATCGGGCCAGAACAAACCCAGCAGTTTTAGTTACATCCGCTTCTGGCGCCACAGAAAGACATGTTCTAGACTTTTAAAACGGATCATTCTTCTTTTTAAAATTGATTTATTACTCAAGTTTGTATTGATCGGCGATTGATGTTTGGAACAAAAATGGATGAAACTGTTTTTTTTTTTTTTTTAGAAATGAATTGATAGTATTTAAAAACGAATAATTTCAAATGAATTGAATAATAAAAACATGTTGTAGACGTACAAGGTTAATGAAAATAGCTGTTCTAAAATGGATATTATGCTACTCTATTACCAGCTGGTGAATAATCTGTCATGACTTCGGGGGGGGGGGGTCAATGACGAGAATACAAAATAACACTTGCATTAATGTCGTAGTATTTACTAAATATATAAGCTGTTTGTAAATGGATCGCAATTTTCTACTTTTCTAATATAACCCAAAATAAAATATTATTACCCTAATTATTGTACAAAAATACAAATTTTCTGTATTTTGCTATTAATATTTATCTTATACGAAATCTGTCAAACATATGTAAAAAAAACAAAAAACACTTTGGATATTTAAAAAACAAAATGAAAATAGTTTTTAACTTTTTTGATAAATTTATTTACAAATAATTCCAGTTTACAACACCAAATAACTACATCGAATTACATATATTTGTTGTTTCTATTATTATTATTATTATTATAATTATTATTATTATAATTATTATTATTATTATTACTAAAACAGTCTTTTTGCATTTCGTTCGTGTCTTGTATGAAAACGTGTCAAGTAAATCTTCCAATAGAAAAAAACAAACCAACAAACAAACAAACAAAAAAGAAAGAAAGAAAATTTCAAATAATTATCACAGATCTCTAACAGGAACAGATAAAGGTCAAACAGGTAAAATTATTCTCCCTTTTTTTAAACTTTTTTACAAATATTTACAAAAGTTACCTGTACAGAAATACTTTCCTTTTCCTTTTCTTATTTTAGTTTTTTTCTCTGTGTTTCAAGAGTCTGTTTCATGGCTTCAGAGTTCAGTGCAGCCTATAGAATGATTTGTGCTCTTCAAGCCTCTCAGTTATAAAAGTCTCTATATAAAAATAAGAGTTTTTTTTATTATTATTATTATTTTTGTTTTCCTCTTTCTCTATTGGATGTGAGTCACTGTGAGGACCATTTGGACACCGCCGCCGCCGTAGCTGCGGGTAAAACGTGTCCGGAGATGATGTTCGAAGGGACGCTCAGGATGGGAGCGATCGCCGCGGAGCTCCTGCTCAGGGAGAGCGACTGCGCGCTCAGGAGCGCCGACTGAACGGTGACCGGAGGCCGCAGGAAGGCCTGCGCGGCTCCCGGCGGCGCAGACGACGCGCTGGACACCCCGATGATGTTCTCTATGCTGAACGATGGCCTGTTGGACGGCTCCGACTTGATCATGGACGCCGTGCCAAGGCTGCTGAGCTGCAGCTGGAGGCTCGGACTCAGATGGGAGCCGAACGCCTTCCTGTTGAGTTCCGCCGAGGGCAGCAGCGGGACGCCCGGCGGCAGCATGGGACCCACGGGGGACATGTAGGGGTACTGCAGAGCCGCCGGGTGCGAGTACACGGCCGGGTGAATGCCGTAGTGTCTCCCGTAGGGCCCCCCGAGGCTGTACGCCCCGAAGCTCTGCATCATGAGCGCGGTCTGGTCCCGGAGCATGTCTGGCTGAACCCGCTTGAACCTCTTCCTCCTCCGCAGGAAGCTGCCGTTGTCGAACATGTCCTCGGAGGCCGGGTCCAGGGTCCAGTAGTTGCCCTTTCCCGGATTGCCCGGCTCCCGCGGGATCTTCACGAAGCAGTCGTTGAGCGACAGGTTGTGGCGGATGGAGTTCTGCCACGCCGGGAACTTCTCCCGGTAGTATGGGAAGCGGGAGCTGATGAACTCGCAGATCCCGCTGAGGGTGAGCTTCTTCTGCGGGCTCTGGAGGATGGACATGGTGATGAGGGCGATGTAGGAGTAGGGCGGCTTCACCAGGCTGCTCTTGGGCTTCTGGATTGCTCCTCCCGGAGCCGCGCTCTGGTCGTGACCCTCTCCCTTTCCCGCACCCGTCTCTCCTTCCCCGGAGCTCTCGCAGCACGGACTCCCTCCCCCGGACCTCATCTCCTCCTTCTCCACCTCGATCTCGTCCTCCAGGTCGTCGTCGGTCGGCTCTCCTCCGCGGAAGCCGCGCAGGATGCCGCCTTCGGCCGGGCTGTCGCAGTCGCTGTCGACCCTCTCCGTGCCCTCATCGTCTCCCTCCCCGACCACGTCGATGTCCACGTCCTCCGCTGTGAGTACGGTTTGGCCGGACATGTCATTGGCTCGATCGCTGCCTCCAGAGAGGGTCATCTCACGGCTTACTCACACTTTTTCAAAGTAGGAGGAAAAAAAAGGGGGGATCGAGGGCAAAGAAGAACTGAAGGAGCACCAGTGCGCACACGCTGGAGTTCAATCCAACAATCTAGGGATGTGTAAAAAAAAAAAAAGAAGAAGTTCAAACTAGCAGAAACATCCCTCCCCTACACACACAGAGCCTGTGTTCGTTTGCAGGAATGAGGTGTGAATCTGCCTCAAGAAGTTGTTTGCAGAGAAAGCTGCAACTTTGTTAGTCTTTTGAGTCCTGCGGCGCGCGTCCTGAACTCGGCGGCGTTTGGCGAGCTGAGTCCAAATGACACAGAATGCATTTGGTAAGAGGAAAAAAATTATAATAATCAACGCAGCCCCGAGCTTTTTAACCAGACTGACTGATAGATTACTTTCCACCCTTTCATAAGATATACTATCAGAGCTGGACACGTGGTTCGGTGACGCCACTCCCCTCCCCAACTCCTTTCCTCGCTCACTCTGCTCCGGGTGTTAAACCATGCAAACTGGAGTTGTTTCGTGGATTTGTCAACAATGGGACATCAGTAGCGCAGCTTTCCGCTGGTTTTCCCGGGTTCGTCCGTCATAGACCATTTAACGAGAGGGAGGAGGAGGAGGAGGAGAAGAATGACGAGCAGGGGGAGAAAATTGGTCCGCATGATTGAAAGATCTGATGCGCAAAACCAACCTTTAACTTTTGCTAATTTGAACTGTGTTGACAGCAGCAGAGCGACAACTGCGACAGCTAAGTTAAAGGGAATGTGCTTGATTGAAATTTTAATGTTTTAAACTGAAATTGTGCATGATGAGTTTTTCTTTATTTTTATGCTTAACTTTTGTCTTGTCTGTTGTGGTGGACGGAGACGCTCCACGTTGTGCTTTTACGCGTCATTATAGATATGTGCGAAGGCAAAGCATAATTTTCATGTCTATTTATTCCAGCAGGATTAGAGGGAGGAACGTGGAGAAGCAGCTGCTGCATCGACCATTATTGTTAGGGAAGGAGGGGGGGAGGAGGAGCAGGAGGAAGAGAGGGACGCATTTCCTTAAGAGTTTGGAAGAGGTGCAAACAACCCTGATCATTGCGCGCGTTTGCATTTGAAAAACAAATGTAGGAAATGTAAGCAGCGGGTGAATGCAAAGGAGGCAGTTCTTTTTATTATTATTATTCAGAGGATTGGAGTTCAGCGCTAAAGGCTGGAGGTTTGGTTTGGAGAGGGAACAAAAAGGGGGAGACCGTTTCCTGCGCTAATATTTGGAAAATATCTGGAATAGAGTTTGCATGCTGAAGAAATAGGTATACAACTGGAAAACGTAAATAATGGAAAAGTAAAACAAATAACAAAATTATTTAATTCATTTTTGTTTTACCTTAATGATGATATCACAGGAATTGCCTAATTTATCATTATTATTATTAATTATTATTATTATTATTATTATTATTATTAATATTATGTCACAATTGCGTTTGATTATAAGGTAATTATTTTATTATTATTAGTATTATTATTATTATGTACTATGTCACATTGGCGTCTGATCAATAGGTAATTTGTTTGATTATCTGGTAATTATTTAAAAGATAAATTCAAATAAAAGCAGAGTAAATCTAAAACAAGCAATAAATAAATGATGTATTTTAACTCATGTTCCTCGGATTGAAAGATGATCCCATAACAACGGCGCTCGTCCACACATTTTGCTGCTGCAGTCCGGGATTAAAGCGCGAGATTAATCCCGCGCTATCATTATTAAAGCCCGGCGCGGGACGAAGGGAGGAAACCCGGCCTCCCGTCTGATCTCCCTCTGACCTGTGAGCCTCGCAGCTCTGTCGATACGGGAGTACTCAGCAGATGAAACCAGATTCCGCGTCAACTTTCATCCTGCTCATCCGCGGCGCGCGTGTGTGTGTTTAAGGAATTAGGAGGCTACTTATATATATATATATTGCAAATATCTGAATATATTTTTATTTATTTTTCATAGAAAAATAAATAAAAATATATTCGGATATTTGCACATTTGCCATTTGCATTTCCCTATTTTTATCTGCAAAGCTTTTATACATTCCATGATTCGTTTTTGATTGCTTTATATTAAAGATTTTAAGTTTTTTTCTATTTCATCCGTCTGGTGAAGAAGTCCGGATTTATAGCAGTAAAATATATGACCTTCGAATTATTTGACTGATTGTTATTAGTCTTCTTGTTATTGATTCCTCTCCTCCATGGGACCGGCAGGTGCATTCAGCACAGTCTTCTCAAGGAATAAGCAAACTAAACTCCTTTTTAGGGCCCCTCTGTGGCCAGCAGGGGGCTCCCGCCTGACCAGACATTAGGAAGAATCTTGAAATTTTGGCCTAAGTGTTTAAAACCCTTCCAAAACTGCTTTAATCATTTACAATAAAACATAACAAAAAATTAGTTAAATGTCACACAAATAGATACACGAATACCGTACAGGTTTTACTCAACTAAAAATATGCCCCTTTCCAATATATACAGCACAGAGGGAGAGGGGAGCTTCTTTCAACTCCGTCCTTCCTGTGATCTTTTGAAGCCTCATAAATCCGCTTTTATACCTCCGCAGTTTGTTAATGAAATGTGCGTTTTAAGCACACATGCACGGCTCAGCGCGACCAAAAACCTTTTAGTTTAACAAGCCATCTTGCTCCTGAATGTAACCGTTGGGAGGGACACACAAGAGAGAGCTCAGGTGAGAGAAGCAGCGCTGGAAAAACTATACCAGCAAGGTCGTCGGTATAACAAATAATTGTGATCATAATAATGTTCTGCTCTGGTAAACTCTGATGCATAGAGTTGAGTGTGTGAGATTGTGTGTGTGTGTGTGTCTGTGTATGTGTGTGTGCAGCCGGAGTCAGAGGTCAGGGTCACCTGCAGAAGCTACGAGCGAGTCTCAGTGGTTGCCCAGAGAATAAAGAGCTCATTCATAAGAAAAAAATAATATTTTGCGAGGTTTTATTCATAAAATCAAAATTATTTCATGCAGATTTTTTATTAGGTTGTTTTTTTGCAACATGGTTTTGTGAGGCCTCTTTTTTATTTTATTTTATTTTATTTGATCAACACATGCAAAGTGCAGGGAATTCCTGGACGTACTCAGCTCAATTAATTAGGTAAGAGTGCG
>JAVLVB010000946.1:2431934-2446318 GCA_032876305.1 Orestias chungarensis
AAAAAAAAAAAAAAAAAAAAAGAGAGAGAGATAGAAGACGTTTTTTCTCTCTTTTAAATTGAAAGTTTCACATCGGACAACGTGGATGTTTGGATCTCAGTCAAAGAGATTTTTTAACCTTTTTATTTTTTGGAAATCACAATTTTAAGGCTTCTCCCACATACTCCACTCCATCATGTTGCGACTGTATGTCAAACAATACGAAGGAGCTCATTTTTAAGCCCGTCGACGCACCGATGGAGGCCTCACAGTTAGGCTTGGGATGTCGAACACGCGCGTCCGTGTGAGTTCCTCCTTTTTTTTTGCTTTTTTTGGAAGACCCCATCTTTTCAAATGTTTTTCTTTCAACACGAAGCAAAACTCATCTTATTTTTTTGTTTTGTTTTTGCAGGCAATGCACGACCAACCCGAAGGGCTGCCCTTCCTTTATTATTTTACCAGTTGAAACAATTAAGGGGGGAATTGAAAGCTAATTCAGAATTTTTTTTCTTTCTGTCATCATTCATTTTAAATAAGTTTTTAGAAATCGGATCAGACTATTTATATGTTTATCCTGTTCAACATAGGCTCAACTTTTGCGGCAGACGACAGCCTGTAATACAAAGTTGAAACCATTCAATATATATGACAGAAAACCGATCACTGCCAGGATACCAATAAAACAACAATCTCTTACAACGTAGATGATATGATATGTTATTCCCCCAGATTGCATTCTTAGTAAAAAAAAAGTTGAAAAATATATTTCATTCTTTTCGTAATACATTTGCATTCTGACTTTTTTGGATTCGTTTTTGATCCCATAGACTACTCAAACACGAAAAATAAAATCTTTTATTTCTAAATAATGATAAACATACATTTCTATGAAACTTAAAAGATCTCTCTTGAAGGAAAATAAAGTTATTATGGCAATTTATTTTCGCTTAAAACTGTTTATTTTAAATGCTACTCATTTTCCATGTTCATCTATTTATTTGTCTGTAATAAAGAAAAAAAAATGTTTCGCCACCTGTGCATCTTTTGATCAACCAGGACAAAACCCCAACAGAGAACCACTGGGAGGGGACAGACCTGCATCCAACTTAGAGGATGTTCATCTGCTGCTGCTGTTGTGGTTCCCATCTTTCTAAACGCACGTTTATCTAATCCAGAATCAGAGCAAGGCTGAAAGTTACGCGTCGGAACATTGCCTCGTTGCGTGAGCCTCCGCATGAGGCCCATTAAGGCCGTCAGCAGTTGCGCACCCACTGCTGGCCTTTTACGCGAGGTCTGGTTCTTGCGCCGACGCCTCTTGTGCGTAGAAGTGGGTAAACGTGTCCAAATAACACACCCAAGATTGATCTATCAACGACATCATTTTCCTAAATGATGTACGAGTAAAAAAATTTGTGATAAAAATAAATAAAATCATAATATATAGAAAAATGGTTAAAAAAAATGTAACACACTAAAGAAAAAACGCTCTTCCTCATGAAGGTTCCCGCATAAAAAAATGAACCTTTGCAGATATTCATGTTTGCACACGAGCCAGTTTGAAAAGGACCTTTTATTCAGCATGACCCCTGAACTCAATATCCTCTGCCTATTGATGCATACATTTATATATAACATCCCAGTAAATTACCTTCCGCATTCGCCTGCCCTGTACCCATAATAATGTTCGTTGGCCTAATCTGTCAGGTTCCACTCTGAGACACTTTACCTCTTGTCGAACCCAATTATTGCCGAAGATGAGGAATAGGGGAAAGGTTTGGACTTGGCAGAGGAACATGTTTGGATTCAGAGGGTTTCTTTATTTCAGAATATTATGTCAAAAGCATGAAAGGACTACTGCTCGCACATTACAAGTAAACATATTTCCATGCAGGCTTTTGGTATTTGATTTAAAAGCAGCACGTTTCACATCACCTCCTATTTATTTTATAAAGTGTCCTTGTCTGCTTTGCACTGCGGAAGTGCACATCCTTATCAAAGTCATGGTGCTGTCTATTGAAATTAGGGACAGCACCTCTAAATTGTCAATTACACAGAGGTTAAGTAGACTGAATAGACTCAATGATTCAAATCAGGTGGTACAATTTATTGCACATCACTCTCCCCCTTCATTTCACAGAGCACTGACAATGAAGTGCCTTCATTAAAAAAAAAACGGAAAAAAAACATGTGAATACATTTGACACAAACCCAATCCAAATTGTTAATTAATTTATTTCCATTCAAAGCATAAAAATTTACTCAAGAAAAGGCAATTAGACAATTAAAAGATTTTCTTTTGTAGAACTTGTTGCAATTTTTAATTTGTAAAAGATATAATACTAAATGTGCTTGTTTAGCAGAACAGTGAGATGGCAAGAATTGTATAAATCTAAAATGTGGTATGGTTTAAAAAAGTGAATAGCCATCCCATAACGTCTCGCAATGTTAAGCAGAGTTTTAAAAAAAATCTATTTAGATTTGCTGTTCGAAATGTGATGCATAACGCCATAATATATTTCATATGCACACAATTTTTGGCAACATGGGACAATTATAGTGAACATGATTTTCTTTCTTGTTTGGATCCCTCCAATCTCATTGTACAATATGTATAATGATAATAAAAGGCATTCTATTCTATTCTATTCTATTCTATTCTATTCCTTTATACCAAGGGATCTACAAAATATATGGTTAAACTAGGCTGCTAAGAAAATTAACAAGAAATTGTTTAGTTGTTCTGAATTGTACCTCATCACAAACACACAGAGTAGTGTGCATGTTGTGAAGAGGAGAACAAATAATGCTTGAATTAGATTTTAAGGGGCAATATTTTTATTGTATTCCCTGTATGTTACATCCAGTTCTAAATGATTTTCTAAAATACGTATGATAAACAAAACATGAGAAAATTAATTAATGTTCTTTGCAAACTCATTAAAATTTTGTAATGAAGATGGTTCCACAAAACATCCCCAGTATGTACATCCCATTCAGTACTGTCATTTGGGTTGAGTTTAAAAGGACTTTAAACATATGGATGTTATAATCTGTGTGTTGGTGTTTATATGTGTGTGTGGGTGATCTTGGCTTTGGTTTTTGAGGGAGCTGACAGATTGAACATTCACCCCCTGATGCTTAACCATCACTTGTACAATCAAGCACATTTCTCAACTTACCGTCTTGAGAGCCTTTTGTTTTTCACAACCTTCTCTGCACCTCAATTTACATCTTGCCCCTTTTCATTACATGGGTTGGAATCTAATTGTGCATATTATTAAGAAAACGTCCCGAAATCATGACAATGCATGCATTTATGTATTAATTTTTCATTTTATTAGAGTGTCACAATGTAAAAAAAAATATATATAATAGTAAACATAAATATATTTATTAATTTGAAGTAACACAAACTAAAGGCCAATATATTCAAAATGTCTTAAATACATTGGGTGGTGCTTTAACTCAGACCTTTTAGTTTGCATAACTTTACATTAGACTTACAGTATTTTGTTAAATGTAGCATACATAAGCAAATTAGGAAAGTAAACATGGTTAACACTCTAGGAAAGTTAAAACCCTGAAACCTGATTTTGGAGTCCTAAGTCAGCAATAGATGCATCAATATTTCACAATCTCTCAAGAATCCCCATTGAAGATGTAATGAATGCCTCTTATTCATTATCCATGTGTATGTCATCTAGGTATGGCCTTTGTCGTTAGGCAATAATTCTCCCCTCAACAGTTCCACATCACTCCACTCAGCCATACTTTTACAAATGCCTCTGGGCTATAAATACTAATGAAATCTCTTTGCTTAATTTGATTTTGCTGGTACACTTGCAGTTATGGCTGAACTTTCCCACGAGAGAGGCTGATTGGACACTTTCAAGTCCTTATGGAAGCAGGAAAACATTCCAAAGAGCTGGGGAGATCATTTCCATAATTACCCCGATTGGCAGCCTAATGACCTTCTGTGACAATAAAAAGATCTCTTCTTAATTCCATTTCTGTCGCTGACATTCAAAAAATTCCTATCTTACATGTTTGAAGATTCACAAAATAAAAAGTGTACTTTTTTCCCCCCGTCGGGAGAAAAAAAGCAGCCCCATTCATTGTTGCACCCCCCCTTATTTCCACTTTGCTACCAAGATAACTTTGCAGCACCATGGCGCTGTCCTGCTGTGATCTGGATCTGCCAGAGAATGCACTGCTCTTGTTCTTTGCTACAAAGCAGGATAATCTATTTAACTGGGGACGACTATCAAGATGGCTCTTTAAGGCATTCAATTCCATTGTTGCATTTTTTAAATGTGGGTTAGAAATTAAGTTCAGAATAATTAAAGCATCACAAGTCCCCCCTTGAAATGAGGTCCAGAAGTTGTGGGTTCTTCCACAGTGCCAAAGGATACTCTCTTGATGTCACTTAGAGGACCCCACAGCTAGTTCCAAGCTGCTTCACAATGGGATGGTTTCACCCACCACCACGCACTCAGGCCGCATTGCCAATAAGGTTCTTAGGTAGTTTCACCAGGCAGGGAACAAGCTGATACTGTTGTCAGAGGAAGCTGGAATGCTTTTTTTTTTTTTTGTCTGATTGGATGTCAGGGTGACTCAGAGTTGCCTGAACAGTGGTTGGGGGGCTGTTTGGAATATGTTTTTCAGGGTCCACAATAATCAGAGTGTTGCTGGGTATTAAAATAAAATCCATCCTCTCTCTGCATATAAATGGGTGTCAACATGTACCACCAACTCTCTGCATGCACATCTGTGGGCTACTGTGACTAGATAAATACTTCACAGACTCCTTATCTTTCTGACTACATTCAGCTTTATGAAAAACTTTCAACTGTGGAGCAAACCTTCCATTTATTATCTTTATTTTAAATCAAGCATTGGACATCTAGATTGTGTTGCACAAGGGACTTGTGTTGCAGGATGGCAATGAAGCTAGATAGCAACCATGATATTTTGTTGACATTCTGGAAACATATGACCAAAGTTGAGACTGATTTCCTGAAGACCCATGGTCTAGCTCTAATGCTTTTTAAGGGATATGGAGAAAAGCAAGTCCTGTAGATAAAGAGTGAAAATTGGGATGTCTTTTTTACACAAAAGGTTGGACTACTCCAACTTCTAAATATCAGAATGAAAACAAAGTGATGTAAAAATTGTTGTAGCAAGAGTTCTGATGAAAATTAATATGAGAGACCAAATCTCCTTTGTTACATCTTCCCTTTATTGGCTCCCTGAAAAGATTTTAAGAATCTCATTCTCACATATAAAGCACTTAATAATCAAGCTTGATATTAGTTTAGATATCTTATTGTTCCAAAGATTTCTAAAAGAACACTTCATTTCTTAGAGGTTTTAGTTAGAGCTACAGTGTACGCTTGACTCTGGTGAAGGAGAATTAAGTCCAGATAGAGTATTCTCCTTGACTTTATCGTTCTCCTGTATATAAGCTGCTATAGGCTTACGCTGCTGGATGACAATCTGATCACCGGTGTTCTGTTTGCTGTCAGCTGAGATAATGTTTCTAGAAACTAGACGTCCTACCTCTGGTTCTTTTTGTTTTCTTTCTTTTCAAAGCCCCATTCAAGACAGATGGCTGTTTGCACTGAAACAGGTCATGCTGGACGTTTCTTCCTGTTAAAGAGGAGTTTTTAGTCTCCACTGTTGCTAGACGCATGGTTAGTTTAAGGGACTGCTATAAAATCATCGACAAAAGGTAAGCTATTGTCTACTGTCTTAGTATGTTGGTTCAGGAGGAGTGAATGCTGCAAGTCAAAGTCTCAATACACACTGCTGTGTTTTCTACGATATAAAACCTTTTAAGCTAATCTTAAAAATAAGCTCTTATGGTGATGCAAAAACAGCATGTAGTGCAAACAACACAGCAGGTTGTGCAAACAGCAAAGTATTAAAAAGTTGAAAAGACATTAGTTCACCATTTGGTTGTATTTGTGGGGTTCAGGGTAACAACTGCTCCGGTATAAAAGCTGTTCTTTGGTCTGTTTGTTCTTGTCTTTGTTGCCCTGAAACGCCTCCCTCAGGGTAGGGGTAAGCAAAGGTGTCGGCTGGGGTGCGTGTGGATTCCCTTATAATTCTGTAGGCTCCTAAGAACTCAGGATTTTCACTAGAGAGAACTTAGAACTGGCACTGATGAGGCAACGTTGCCGCAGTGTCTCTGGTCCAACACACTCCTCTTAAGCGGCTCCGGTCATCAGCTGATGGAAAGCACCTGTGCGGAAAGCATAGGTGCGCTGAAACGCTCCAGCCAGGGTGAGCTCGGGTGACCCCCAGTGGACAACCTAGGAAGAAACCCTCGACCCTGACACTTTTCAGTCAACAATCAAGTAAAAGCCTCTAAAAATAAAGCAGGCAGTCACTGCCAGCCAAATAAAAAAATGTCCTCTGTATCAAACCTGTGATTAACTAGTAGCAGTGCAATTTTCGGTCCTTTATATCAAGAAAATGTTTCCTGTATAGTTGAAAATAGAGTTGAATATCAGCTTTGCCAGACAATGCAGTGCTCTTATTTATTAAGTGAGCATCCACTAGGGCACTTGAGTAGTTTCTATGTGTTAGACCGACATGATGACAATTAAAAACAAAAATCGGAAGTTATTTTTAGAAATCCTACAGTTTGTGTGCAGACAAGATGAGCTTCAACATAAAAAAACTTTGTGCACAGAAATTAAAGTAGGTTTAGAAGTTAGTTGGGTAGAAATTTAAACTTTAGAATTCTTTTATTACAGAGATTTGGATTTTTGTAGTCAGTAGTTCGCTTGATAACTGAAAAAAAATGAGGTTGTGTACTGTTTACTGTGTTCTGATCATAATTTTACATGAAAGATCTTTAAAAAAAATCCTAAGAATTTTTCTATACAAACATTTCTTTGTACCAGAAAGCTTTTTGAAAGTGGACCTTGGTTTCTGTCTGTTTTCAGCCAGTAGTTTTTGGCTCAGGGAAGCAGCTCATTGAGAATCGAATCAATTGTGTCATTTAAAGATGTTACAATCAAAGTGATGCAGTAAATAGTTATTTGCCTGACTTCTCCTTGGTCAGTAATGGCCTAACTCAAGAACTGAAGGCAACTTAAATGAATAATGTGGCCATGTGACTGGACTTGAAAAAGTGTCTCAGAACAGCAAATTCAATTATCATGTTAGAATTCTGCACAAAAACAATCTATTCTAGTAATTAGAAGTATTTCTGTCAGATGACTCATGTTAGTCGGGCCTAATGCCATTTGGAAAATTCTAACGCCTGCTTTGAATGTTATCAAATGTTTACAAAAGAGGCTAATGTGCGAAAATGCAATCAAGGAAACGGCTGGCTGTTCAGCGGCGGCAGTAGCAATGAGAACAGATTTTGGAAATTGGCTTGGTGGTGTATTAAAAGTAATAAAATCTAATTTAGGAAACGTAAAAAAAAAAACATTTAGGCATAACTTTTCTGAGTGCTGCATGGACGGATGTTCCTTCATTTCTTATTTTTTTACATCTTTAATTAGGTAAAAAACCCACCTGTGCTTTGATCTGGAAGGAGGAGAAATGATTTTGGTGAAAAACACATTCTGGATGCACTGGTTGAATATATTTCTGCCATCCGAAATGTTCTTAAAGTCAGATTGTGAATGTTTTTTAGGAAATAGAAGACTGATAGATGTTTTAATATTTTAGTCCCATCATATACAGTTGGGGAATAAATAGATTTTAAAAAAAATAATAAAAAAATAAAAAATAAAAAGTTGGATAATGAATGTGGTCCCTAAAACTTTTCAAAACCTTTTAAAAAAATGTCTTAATGTCAGTCAGTTTGAATACAAATGTTTATATTAACAGCAATAGGACAAAAGTGTGTTTTAATTTAACCCTTTAATGCCATATGTATCATATTTGATACGCAGGTTTTCTGAAATGATTTCAATGCATCTGAAAGTTTTTCCATCATTTAATGATAAAATTTGTCTCAATGCCCTGTTGCACACAGCCAGATATACCTGAAAGAAGCAGGTAACTACACAACGATAATTTTGACTTATCACAACATAATAATTGATAGATATACAAAACAGTTTTATGTTGAATTTCTTTCCATATTTTGTTAAAGGACCAGATAAAGACTCCAGATTTAAAAATGGACAACTTTATGTCTTCTTTTATTGGAGCAGACTTTAAAGGGCTTACACCTAAGAAATAAAAAGGCATTATATTGTAGCTCTGTCTGTATAGTGTAATTATTATACGTCTCCTGCTGGAAGGTGAACCTTCTTTCCAGTCTCCTCTCTTTTCAGGTGCAATACGTATGTTCCTCATGTTCCTAAGAACTCAGAAAAGCTTTTGTTGCCGTTCTTAAGAAATACATCCCTACAGCTTGATGCCACCACTACCGTGCGTCACAGTGGAACAGGTGTGATGAGCATGATGTGCAGGTTCTTTCACTTATCGCCTTTTTTTTGTACACCATCTACAAAATCTAAGCATAACCTTTGGTAAACTTCCACAAAAGTCAGATTAAGAAAAATAAATCGTGAACATCCTTTTTCTTGAGACTTTCTCAAACCCGAGCTCTGGATCTCTGAAGCTTCCGCAAAGTAACATGAACTCCATACATTCGATAGAGACACACCGTTAAAGACTTGCAGCTGTAATTGCAGAATAAGGTGGTTCCACAAATTATTAAGTAAGGCACATTGCACTTTTTAGTTTTTTACTTGTAACCCCCCCCAAAAAAAAACATATTTGATTTGTGATTACTTCTCTGTCCAATTTACAGTTGCATTCCAGTTCATTTTGGTCTTTCACATAAAATTCCAATGAAATATATTCATATTTGTAGTTGTAAAGTGACAAAATGCGGAAAACGACACTAGAGTACTTTAATTGAATTTTCTTCAATTCCTTGACTATTTGAAAGATAGTTTTGCTTTTGTAATTATTAAATATAATTCTTCCTTTACTTACAGTGATTCTCCTGGGTCAGGTTTAGCTGCTTCCTACAACAAGTCAGCAAACGCTTGCAGCCCCACAAAAGCACCATTCTGTTCCATGTTGCTCTTCTTCATCACCCAGCTCTAGGGCATGGCATGAAACCCCTGCATTGTCCGTGTAAAACCACATATTAAATTTGCCCTGCATAAGCCATTTCTTTGAGTTGTGGCAGGAATTCCGTTGCTGGTTCATTCATCTGTGTACAGGGTTTGGAAACACATTTGAAACAAAGCTAGCCAGTCAAAGGATAATATTGAGGAAGTAGAATATATTTCAAGTTTTGTAGCATGTGTCATCTCTGTTTCATGATCTTTTGGCATTGGCGTGGTCAGCAAGAAACTCGCTGCAAGCCATCCAAAATTTCTCCTTGCATGTGTAATGTTTTGCACTTCATTAGGAATTCCGGATTTTCCCCACCAGGAATGTCAAGTGAATACAAAGCGAGGGAAACTATGAAAGCTTTCTATGCACGGTCAACAATTAACAATAGATAACCTCAAGTTTTAGAAAACTAGTGGTTGTGTGAATAAATGATCTGTTCTTACTCAAAATATTTTAGGGCCTGTTTATTGTTCTTGTGAAATTATAATAAGAAACATGGCAGACTTTATGATTATGATGTTTTATTATAACCAAAAAAGAAGAAGGTATGATGCTCTATTTGTCATGAACACTTTGGGTATTTATAATTATTATTTTATGTTGTTATTGCATAGTATATAGTTTTAGATCATCAATCCTGCTTGTGCGCATTTGGATAATTTTGTGAACATTTGCCTAAGTAGGGAAACATTTAACGTGCAAAGAGAGGCATGTCTGCCCGTTTCTATCCACACAGTCAGTCTTGGGAACTGAGATACTCCCTAAAACTGGAGGATTTTCAGTGCTGAACTATTTTTGGGTTGATTTGTCGATGAATGTCAAATCAATTTTAACTCATTTCCTGTTTACTAACAGGTTTTGCCCGATTTTTATTTAAAATGCCATCATATTTAAAGATTTTGTGATGCACAATGCCTTTAACAAAGTTCCGAGGGGTCTACGAGGAGAAACACCCCCCGCCCCCACAATATAACAAAATCTTCCCTTTATCTAACAGTGGCCACAAAAGTGTTTTTCCAATACTTCAGATTGATTTTTACCTTGATATTTTATCCCTCAAGCATATGGTTTCAGTTCAGTTCCCAGTTGCATTTCTCAAATTTGTAATGATGATGTTTGTTCTGTCAGTTATCATATTGATGGCTGCTCACATTGATCCTGTCTCTGTCGGCGGCTTCGTTCTAACAAGTCGCCACATGCACCCTCTGTTTTGGGGATTGGCGTAAAATGAACGAGTTGATGCAGCAAGGTGAGTTTTGTTTGATGTAATTTTAAGTTGTTTTAAAAACCAGACTAAACTGTGTCATAGCATAAAACTGGTATGTATGTGATTGAGTGGAAATCAAAACTGATTTGATTATATGCATCTGCAAGCAATTTGCTTTGAATCTGCGATATATGAAGAACTAAATTAAACTGTTTTGTCACTTTAAAGGCAGTTATTTCACAAACTTGGGGAATTTAGATCTAATCTATGAAAAAACAATTTTAAAGAGCACATTTTGTTTAACAGGGTTCTATATTCTATACCATTTAATAATAAAAAAATGTATTACATACATTCATTAAAATTAGTTTTAGAACAAAGAAAAGTAATGAAAAAATTACAAAACGTGTAGAAAAAAAAGACACTCCGTCCTTGTCCCTGACTCTGAAATTTAAGCTGAGTTGCATGCATTAAAAAAAATCTATATATTATTTTTACCAGATGTAAATCCATTGAAAAAGTTTGAATAACGGGAGATGGAGTGTACAGTTTATCTAAACAATCTTATTTTTTTATTCATCCAGTTTATGCTCTGTCGATTTCTCTGCATGATGGATTTTCACCTTCAGCTCCAGAGACTGTTGGGTCCTACCAGGGACATACACTGAAAGGCTGTCAGCATCTGTGGTACCATCTCTGGATAGATTGTTGGCTCCTGTCTTTAAAAATGAAACACATTTGTTAACAGGACCGGGTAATATATGTTTTGTCCCTAGCACAGGTGCCTAAAGGCAAAGCAAATGTAAACTTTCTGGAACCTTGAAGCATCAAAGGAATTTAAAGAAATATATGTAAAATACTATAACAAAAATGTAAAGCTCTAACAAGTTAATCAGGCTTAACAGATCCATTTGGACAGAAATTCTTCTTTTGGGGTACTTTATTTGTTGATTCTAAAATCTTCTAGTTTTCAACATTTGAAGGTTTACAGAAGTTGCCCTAAGTCAGATCCTCACAGATTAACCCCCTGCAGTGAAATGAAATCAATCGTTTTAACCGTTTATTGAAAGGCTTTCAAACTGTTTTTTTTTATCAGAACACTTCATACTCATTGGATGTTTGCAAGATCTTTTTAACATTATCCTTTAAACTTAATTTAAAGACACAATGAAAGCCTTTGGTTAACCAAATATGTGGAAGTTGTTGGAGTGAAATGTCTTTATACTTTTGTGTTTTCAAGTAGTTCTATAGTTATGCTGCTATTGTCTTAGACTGCTGGAGGACAATCTGACCACTTCTCTCTCTGCTACTTTCTTCCTATGTCCAATCTGCTTTAGTTATCGTTATTTCAACTTTGTAAACCTTTTGTTTTCTCTTAGTGTTCTTCGCTCCATAGTAACCACACCTGGTCTGGCGTTCTGTTAGCTGAGACAGCTTCTTGGATGAGAACATGGCCTGAGATGCTTCCAGTGACTCTCTACAACTGCTGCTATAAACTTTTTTTCTTCAGTATCCTGTGCTTCTAATTTAGTTTTCTGTCTCTTCAAACCCCCAGTCGGTCGTGACAGATGGCTGCTTGAACTGAGCCAGGTTCTGCTGGAGAGTTCTTCCTGTTAAAGGGGAGTTTTCCTCTCCACTGTCGCTAAATGCATGCTCAGATGGGTTGCTGTAAAGTCAATGACAACACAAGCCATTGTTTCGGTCCGCTGATTCTAGAGGAGTGAATGCTGCAAGTCAATGACTCGATGCAATCTGCTTGGGTTCCTTAGATTGGAAACTTTTTCAAACTGATTTGTTATGATGTATCTATGATTTTAATTGATTTTCTTGTAAAGTGCCTTGAGATGACATCAGTTGTAAATTGGCGTTATATAAATAAACTGAGTCTTGATTCTTTATTTGAAGTTTTAAAATGGGTTGAAAATGATACAAAGTAACATTATAGTAACAGCAGATTCAGTAAAATTATTCCTTAATGCCTCCTTATGTCTGAAATTAGTTCATAAACAAATGATTGCTTAATTCTTCTCAAACTCTTGTCTTGCACATTAGTTAGCATTTAAAGGGATGTAAATCAATATATGCACAAGTGTTGTGCCGCATGAGTCAAAAATATACCCAAAGAAGTGACTTAATTATGTTATTCAGCTGAACATTGAAGAGATCTCTCAAATTGCTTTATGCCGTGAGCTACAAATGTTATATATTTTCAAATCTTAGAAGTTTTCATAAGCTTAAAATTAAACCCTTTTTAGAGCACAGCAAAAAACCAAAAGGTAGATTTAATGGCTGATAAGTAGAAACGTAGCAAATCCAACTTCAGAAGTATACACAATGTGTTCAGTGTGCTCACATTCCATGACCTTTTTTCTACTACCCCAGGATTCCCCTTAATTTATCAAATTAATTGCTTTGTAAACATTTGATCCATCTTAAATGCGTCTCATTACTACAAATTGTATTAGCCTAAAACCAAAGTCATCTGATTGCAGATTCTCTCCACCGCCAGTAACATCTAAGAGGTCAGCACCTCAGCCTCCATATTATCATCTCACATGAGTGGAGACATATTGTGTTCGCAGATCAGGGTTGCTTTTAAAATGATGAGTTTAATTTACAAGCTAACTTATTTATCACTGGCTACAAAGTTAGGCAGATGCCACTTCCTACCATGGTGGAGTTGCGGAGACCTATTGCTCTAGAGCAGGGGTGCCTGCACTTTTTGAGCTTGCGAGCTGTTTAAAAGATGACCAATGCTAAAGGGATCTACCAATGGAGCAAGATCGCTGTCAAAAAGGTGTTTGAAAAACTCTAACATTCGGATTTATATTTATATGTCAATAAAGTTTTTGTACCCAAAATTCTGCTGAAATATTTGTGAGTCTGAGAGTATTAATCTAAAAGCTTTGAGAGCAAAGTCTTATGAATACAACTCAAATCTTTATGACTACGAACTCTTCCTTTCTCTGTGGACATGAATTCAAGTTTGTGGGTATGAGTAAAAAATTGTTACGATGACGTCACGGGACGGAGTAATCGATCCATGATCTCATACTTTTGCAACTACTCTGTACATTTATTTCAAAATCTGCCACCAGTTTGGCTCTGTGCCTTAGATTTACACAACCAAAGTAATGGCCCAGTAGTTATCTGCCTCCTAGTGTAATGTAGAGACTGCTTTCCCTGTTGCCTGTAGACTCATACGTCTTCACCACAAAAACATTAACATGGTCTATTCAGAAGCATCTGTGCAATGATCCAATTGGAGTCAAAATTATGACATTATGACATTTATGGTGACATGTGAAAGGTCAAATCTTTCCTTTATATATATTATAATTTTTATATGTCTCTTATGATAGATTATATTTTGTATTTGTGTGCACATGTGTCTGTGGGGTATCATCTCCCTAGTGTATTCTAGGCTTCTTACTCAACTCTCACATGAGGATGACACAGGGCATCTGGTTTCACAGTAAAATTAGGTTGCAAATGTCACCATGTGGCCACTATGTTTTTCACGGCACAACACAGAAGTTATTTCAAAGAAACTCCACCACAGCCCCTTGTCCTGTGATGGCTGCATAACTCTCATAGTCTGTCATCCGTGAAGATAGTTGAGATTGGTCAAAATTAAAATATTCAGTCCAGTCATAACGTCTGATTATGCAAGAACCTGAAGACAGTTTTATACGCCTTTTGTGACATGTCATGCAACAAAGGTATGATCTATTTTTTGCATTGTTGCAAACATGGTTTCCCAGTTTAAAGATTAAAACTTGTTATACCTGGTCAGATCAAGTTTTAACAATGAATTAAAATAAAGTTGGTCAACAAAATAGTTATTGATTTAGGAGGACTTTGGTTTTTAGTTCTATAATTATAGCGATACGTTTAGACTTCTAATCAAGTAGGCATTGACTGTAGGAATACTGTGTCTGGTTATTTAGTGGCTTAAGGATAACAAAGTCAATGTTTTGGAGTGGCCATCACAGATCTTTAAACTCATATGAGCAGAAGGTTTGTGGACAAGGTTATAAGTTGTTTTTGTGAACAAGGGAGGCTAAACCAGTTCTGTCAGACAACCCCCCCCCCC
>JAVLVB010000946.1:2451682-2475476 GCA_032876305.1 Orestias chungarensis
ATATATGTTTTGAGGAAAACTATTCCGTTTACAACGGAATAGTTTTCCTCAAAACATTTGAACATTTAAAAATGGTCCAGATTTAAATTCAATTAATAATTTTTGTGATGACTTGCTACCTTTTGAGGGTCGTGACTGAATTCGACCCAGCTTGAGCAAATTTGCAAAGCAGAACTGGCAAAAATGTTTAATCTTTATATGTGCAAAGCAGTAGGGGACATAAACAAACATACTTTTGCTCAGGAGATAAATCAGCAGGAGCCAAAGATGTAAGAAAAAGAGGGAAGTGAGAAGTCAGGAAAAGATGGGAGCTGTCTATTGCGATGCTAGACATTCATGGTTTGGGGTAATAAAGTCCCTTTCAAAGTCAACAGTTCAGACAGTCCTTTGTCCTCCTAAAAGAGCGTTTAATTTTTAACACAAACTTGCACTTAGGTATGCATGAACTTTTGTAAAATCCTGAGACGTGTGTATAAAGGGAACTTAATGGATGATCGTCATGTGCTCTGCTCCCGGGGAATGATGTCAGCCCCTTGGTCTCATTCCTTTTCTGCCTCTCTTTTGGCTTCTCTGATAGAGGAAGGCCTAATGTAAATTTAATTTGGAGTGATGTATGGAAAAGATGGGTGACTGAGAGAGACCGGGTTTGAGACACAGAGAGGGGGATTTGGGTTGGGAAACGAACTTGTGTGGAACAAGGTGGAGGATTTGGAGACAGAGGGCTGTGGATGAGCGGGTGACGGGTGGGATGATGGGAGGGTGTGTGTTGGGGGTGTCTAATGTGTCTCAGTGTGGAGAGCAGCTGGATTTGGGAGCTGCCTCTCTGCCAACACTGTCTACTTTAAGCAGGATTAATGACAATAAACGATCAGGCCTCTATTATGTGCGAGCAGGACAGCACACACATGCACACGCTCCCAGCGCCTCACATGCTCTCTCCTGTCTGATTTTAACAGACATGCTCAGCCCCTGCCATGCCACATTTACCCTCAACAATGCGGAGGGGAGGGACAGTTGCTTTTGGTTTCCAACAGGAAGGCAACATCTGAATGGGAGGTGGCTAAACACTCCCTGATTTTGGCTCCTTGAAAAGCCCCGGCACCTTCACTCCCTGTTGTCTCATTGTCTCACTTTCAATGAAGTGGACAAATGCTAAATCAATGTTTTTAATGTTGCTGCTTACCATCTTTATCCATTCTTTGCCTTTCCCCCCCAACAGATTGCAAGAATATTGATGGTCATTACTGTCATGATTGCAGTGATCTAAGCCCTCCACCCAATCCTGCTTTTCTCCTGATGTCCTCTGGGATTATGCACCACAAGTCACGCTGTAATAAAAGCAATCCATGAGGTACAGGGTCTCTCCATCATCTACCATTCCTCAATGTATAGTATTATTGCATCTATAGATAACTTCTTCATGTGTAGAGATGGAATTCAAACACTTTATAGGGCAAATTAGTTTCTGCAAGTAATTTTACCACAAATTGTCATAAGGTGAATTGAGAAAAAAGGCAATGATTGTATGTGCAAAGTAGATATTGTTCCAGCAAATAAATGTTTATTTTTTAAATAGAACCATTGGTGCATATGCTTTTATACAACTATTATTATTGTAAAACATCGTAACTTGTATAGTTTCTCAAAAATGGCCTAATTGGAAACAAATATTTTATTTTATTCTATACATCTGTTAAAGGTCATGGTTAAAACAAAGAGGCAATCAGCCAATCCTTTTATAGCATCATAGTGTATGTATTCATATTTAATTGTCATAAACATGGAAAAACCCTAGCCAAAGTTCAACCCTAGCATCAGAAGAGTGAGAAAATTGGATTTAACGGACTTTGACTGTGGCATGGTTACTTTCACTGCATTAGTAAACCACAAAGAGGCTGCAGGCTTTTCTGATTACTTAATACAAACCATCACATCACATGCTCCAAGTATAAACACCAAAGTGAATCGCTAGTGCAGGCAAAAAACTGGACAAGATAACATCAGTCCCATTGACTAAGGCTACCAGACAGTTTTTTTCCTTATTTGTGCTATGACAAAAAGCAAACAAGACTTGTGTCATGAAGTAATAAAACAGTGAACATGGTTGACCAGCCAATGCTGTTGAACGAACGCAGATAAAATGAATACTTCACAAACTGCAGTTAAAACAAGAACCTTAAAAGACCAGTGAAGTCCTTAGGATCAATACAGCAGCGAGAAAAAGCTGCATAGGGTTAGCTGTTCGTTAGCCATGACTGGACAAGCCAATAAGTCTCCCTCACATTACAAAAGCTTGTTCTGGACACAGTGAATGTTACACCACAGTACCAAGTAACCATTTTTTAGCACACTGTTGTTGTGTCTTACACGTTCTCACACTGAACTACATTCAGCCGAATGTTGTACCAAAGCTCAAATAATCTAACACCAATCTTTTTGACTAACTATAGTAATTGTAGTCCAATGGTCTCTGAGCTAAACTCAGGGTGGATGAAAGTGAAGATAAGAAAGGGTCCAATCCAGCAGAGCCAGGTGCACCAAAAACAGTTGCTAGTAAGTACCTGTTGTATTTGTAAATTAAGTCTGGCTAGTCTTCTCTGGTTCTAAACCTGAATCATTGCCAATGAGTTTTTCATTGCCAGAAAAAAAAGAAAAGAAAAAAGAAGATTCTTCCACACGTCTTAGGGTGTGCTGTAAATTTTGGTAAAATGAAGATAAAAGACCAAACTTACACACAGAAAAAATAATACTGAGTGATATTTTGAGTTCACTAGTTGTACTAAGCAAGACTCTGTTCCATAAACTAATCAACTATACCATGTCTGCAAATGATACGCACAAAATGCTAATGATTTGTTGGATCATTCAAAAACCCAAGGTGCATGGAACAAATTATTTATATTCCTTCTGTTGGAAGTCCAGTGATGATCACCATCATCATTGTCGTCAGCTTTCACAGCCTGCTGGAACGGAGGATGAGCAGAGGGACCAAATGAATAGTGAGTGGTATTCATCAGAGCAAAAGGAAGCGTCAGCCAAGATCCAATTATATATATTCATTAAGTGATAATGATATCATGGTCTTTTAACTGAGAAGAAAAGGGAGCGTAATTGAATAATAACAGTTGTACAATCCCAGAGGATTGTGCCCTCTCATCACATTCCCACCAACAGCACACAGGCATGGTGACCCCTCCAGGGGTGGGGAGCAGGAGGGAGGGAAGGAATAAGACTGAGTAGCAAGGATTGATGGAATTCTATTACTCCCTGATAGATTTATTATGAAGGCCTGAGTGGACTCTCTGCACCACTTCGTCACTCACACTAATCAGCATTTGGGGAAAAAAAGTGGGAGGGTGCGTGTCTCCACCTCCCACTTTCTGTCACCCCTCCTCCTGCCCTTCTGCCCGTCACCAAAGACAAGGTTAGCAGCCGTCTGACAGGCAGACACGGCGGGTGGCCATTTTGGATGCCCGTGAGTCGACGCATCACCATGGCAAATGGACCAGCTGAGCACTGCTGACCTTTGGGGTGATCCCTTCATTTGTTTATTAATGGAGGGCAATGTGCAACACTACAAGGGTGACGTGTCATGCAGAGATCAGCAGAATTTGTACGGCAATCCATTCTGGCCACTAGCTGCCTCCACCCCCCCACAAGTGGGACTGAAACAGTTTGTAAACACTTAGCATGGCAATGAAGCGCAAGGTCAACTCTTTTTTTTATTTACCTCATATGAGATGACAGGAGGCAGGTGAAAGGATAAGAAGGTCACGGTTGCATGTATGCACATATGATCTTAGAAATCAAAATCAAAATCAACCTTTCAATTACATTTAGGACTGAAATAAATATTTTTGAGACGCTACTCTCTAAAGAGGAATCGTCGCCTCATTAATATGCATTACAGTTGAAAAATTGTAAGTGCATATCCTTCAAGTGTTGCAGAAATGTTTGTAATTGTGGTTTTGGTGGTGCCGCTTTCTTTTTGACCCAAAGAAACCTAATTTACCTTGGGTAACACATGGCTTAGCATTTTGCTCAGTTAATCAAACCAGGTGGAGACATGGAGCACCAGAAAAAAGCAAAAACTTTTCTTTTTTTAAGACGTAAGATGGGATATTTCTGCTGGGGGAACTTGTTACATAACCCCAGCTTTGAGGAGAAACTCAAAGTATTGTATTGTTGTTGTTTTTTGTGCTTTCTCCAATCATTAAGAAGCCTTTTCCAAAACTCGACCACCTCTGCTGACGATCGCGAATAGTCTTTAACGTCAGCTGTTTACCTTTGTGACCCTTTGATACAGACATCTATTTGTTTTCGTCTTTTATAACATGGAGGAAGATAAACATTTTGAACCTTCATAGGCATAAATAATTGATTTATGTCACACAGCAAAGGCCGTTTCTCTCCACTTCACATGGCTTCAGCCACGCTTTGTTTTGGGCTAGAGTAAAACTGAAAGGACAATGTTTATGCTGGTGTTATTGCAATTGCAAGACGAATACAGTTGTGTGTAGGTCCCCGAGCCTGTGTCGAATTAAAGAGTGATCCTGAGCAAGTACAACCCTGGCTTTTGTTTAGAGGGGCAGTAAATAGAGTTGGTTGAGGTGGCTCAATGATAAGGTTTCTCTCATGGGATGGCTGAAGAAGTGGTTTATGCAGAAGGGGGTTGAGAGTTTTTGTCTGTCCTGTGCTGTCATCTGTTTCCTATGAGTGCTTACTTCATCCTCTCTTTTTCTTCTGATTTAAATCTCTCTCCGACCATGCGGCTTCTCTTGATGTCTGTCTTTTGCTGTCCAACGCACACACACACGCACCTATAGAGAGAAATTTTCATTACCTCATTAGCAAAGGCAGCTCTCATTTAGCACTTTAATGACGGTTCTAGATGAATGGGCCTGGTGCTGATCCCAGTGCTGTGACTGGATTAGTGATAATGATGGATCTGCACGAAGTGTGACAGCCTCATCTCAACTCTCCCCAGGTCTCATCCTCTAGCCTGGGGGCAAGCCAAAGAGAGGTCCACATGCCAAGTATGTACCCTCTATTAAGGTCTCTATGAATGCACCACAACTGGTGAGTGTTAAAAATTATATTACTTTGAATATAGGACTTTTAGAATAAAAAAAAAAGATTCTCTTCTTTGCAACTTACGGTTTCAATCAAAAAATATTTTATATTTCTGATAAAATTATGTTAATTTATGTTGTTCCAGTGGGATCTAATGTTACTTTATGAGACATAAAGGCCAAATTAACTCTATGATCAAACAATCTACTCCAAAATATTTAGATAGATTCAAATTCAATCCCTGTTTCTGTTCTGCTATAAGTTACAGATATGACAATAAAATAAATCATAACTAACATATGTCTCAAAGCTTTAGAATTGTTGTGTATCTCCCATCTTAATAATTCTGCATTTTTTTTCAAAAACGTGTTTTTTGAGTTTGGTCAAACATCAAATTAAAGATATTCTCAATAAATTTCTATCTTTTTATAGAAAGTCCTACTGCTGAAGGGATGGTTACATAGTTATTATCTCTGTTGGTATTAAGATTAGCTGAAAAGGTTGTCTATCCAAGGAGACCCAGCAAATTGAAGCAACTAGAAGCATTTACTTCCCCTGGATCTGCATGCCAATATAGTAGATCATAACTTGCATTGTGTTGTTGAGTCTACAGCAATCCCTTATACTAAGCATACATTCATTGACAGTGGAGTGGAAAAACATCCTCCAGTAGGTATACTCTCTGGGTAAAGAGTAAAACTTCATAGCTGGAGAGGGAAATTGTTGAGTTGCTGACAGTATCGTCTCAGCCTACGTCCTCTGCAGGAAGGTGTCACTGCTAACATGGTAACAGAATGCCAGACAAGGTGTAACATTTATGGAGAGAAAGACACTGATAGAAAAGATAAAGTTATATATTGAAATAGTAACTAAGGCAAATTGGAAAGAAGTCAGTAGCACAATCAGGAAAAGTGGTCAGGTTGCCGTCCAGCAGCCAAGCCTTTGGCAGCTTAATTATAGAGATTGCTCAGGATAACTTCACCCTTTAGGACAAGGTATGAGAAAGGTGGAGGAACTCAACAAATAGATTGTAAAAAAAAAGAAACTTGCTTATTTCGCTTTGTATAAAAAAAGTTCTGCCTGGACATAAATTATCCCAAAGATAGTTTCAACGGCTAGATTATTGATTATTTTTGTACAGTAAAATATGTTAACATTTCCTATCAACTGCTACATAAGAATGTCTTATGTGAAGCAGTGTCACTTTACTGCCTTGTTTGCTGCCAATCCTGTCTTCCTTCTTAACCCAGAGGCTCTGGCTAAGTCCCCTACAGTAAGGCCTTCAGCTCATCCGTCAGATATGCTGGCCAGTCTGCAGCTCTCACAGAGCTGGGTCGTCCTGTCTGGCACCACGGGGAATTTGGATCTCTGTCTAGGACACACAGCAAGACAACCGAGACCCACTGAGGCCCATGCAGGCTGAATTAGTTAGGCCTATTACACTGTTTGAGATCTTCATTAAGTCAACTAAATAACGGTTAATTTACTACTTTTAGTTTAAGTTAAGTACTACCAGTAATAAAAAATCTTAGTTAGCAAGTTCTAAAATAGACACTTTGATTTCAGTGTTAAATAATGTAAATTTATCCATATTATAGTGGCTCTATATGATACTTTATTCTCAATCATTCCAATTTAACGGTTAAACAAGCAAACAATTTTTTTATCACATAGTCAAATAATGTATGTAAAATTCTAAAAATCTCTCATAAATGGAAATACATTGGAATGTTCAGCAAAAACAAATATTAAAGACAAACCACAACTTTTTAGGTATCTTTGAGTGAGAGTTAAATTAAGTCACTTGAAAACAATATTTTTGTTTTCAGAACTTATAAAAAGACATCTTGCTTCATTAATTTCTGAGAGGAAACTAAGTCCCTAGGTTTGTCACTAAGTCATGGTATGCAACTGTCAATTGGTGTTTTGATCAATGCTTTTTTATTCATGTTCAAAAGACTTGCCCTAGTTCATCTGTCCGTGCTCATTTTTGTTGGAATGTATTGCTGCATTTGTTTACTTCTCTTGGTTTATTTTTCTATTTCTGTGTCTTGTTCTATGTGTATTTTAGTTGATCCTCTTCACCTTAGTATGTATATTTTATTTGGTTACAATTTTCCTTTGTGTCAATTTAAGATTTCTGCAATACTTTTTACTTAGTTTCCCAAGGTTTCTCCCATACACACCTTTTTAAATCCCCCTAAATAGCTTACGTCCTTTGACTGTAATTTCTGTACTTTTTAAAATTGACACTCCGTACGTAATTGTTTAATATTTAATGTTTAATGTCTTATTATTATTATTTTTTATCTGTTACAGCGTTTATTTAGATGATGATTTGTTATTTCTTTTGTCTGATTTATGTTACAGGAAATGTTCTATTCAATTATGTTTTTATACTTTTGTGTAGGGTGTGGCAAGTGACACACAACATAAAATGTGGTTAAAATCTTAATTTTTGGTTAAACAAGTTAGGAAATCATATCCTTCCATATATAATGATAATTTGAATCATCATTTGAAAGTGACTTTTTTTAAAAATATTTTACTTTTGTTTTTGTTATCTTTGTTCTTTATTTCTCTAAAGTTTTACTTTTGAATGGGATTTTTATCTTTATGAAAAACACTTTGAATCAACACCTTGTTTTTCAAGGTTGTCACATAAAGAGCGTCTTGTTCAGTGTTTTTGAAAATAAGAATGAAACAAATCGGTGCAATAATTTAAGCTTTTGATATAAAAAAAAGGTTTTTGTGTAGTCCTTATCTTCAAATACCTCCTTTGAAATGTTGCTCTTGTGTTGCTCTCATCCTTTGACAGTTAGATTTCCAACAAATACTTGCTTCCTAAAGATTTACCTCACCTCATTAAAAAAAAAAAATGAGCATGTTCAAAGATTTTTGTTCCATTTATTATCTCAGTGCTCCTGGAATTTTGTTTATCTACAAACCTTTTTTTTGTATCACACAAGCTTAATTAACAGGACAAATCTCTTTTAAGCAAAGAAAAATTTCAGAACCCTCTAACTACAAAACTTAATTTGCGTCTGTACACCCCATTGCAATCGTCCAACCAATTATAGACATGCAATTTGGTACGAGGAACAAAATATACTTCCATATATAAAGAGACTAAATTACTATTCCCTTAAATCATCAGCATAAGACTATCACATTTGTGAACAACAGGCCTAACTGTGCCAGAACATTTCAATCCGAGGATTTGAGATAATGTAGTAGCCCCATTTCCCTTCTCCTCCCCGTTGCATGTTACCCCACAGTGTGCGTGCCCAAGGCAGTGGGCGCCCTGACTCCTGTGACTAGTGGGTTTTCTCCCTTCAGCAGCACCACTCATCTCCCTCTTTAATGTCATTTAGCTGCAGGGTGGCCAGCGTCTCTCTCGACCATTAATCCCATTCCAAATGCCATAACATTTCCCAAAAAGCCCCTGCTTCTTAAAGCCGATAATTAGAATGTCTATTTAAAGTTCACCGCTCTCCTTTGCCGTTATCAATTAAAAGCAGTTTAAAGGAGATCGGCGGCAATAGTCAACAAATTAAAACCTCCTTCCCGCTTCGTGACGTTTGGTCGAGAATGTGTAATAGAGGCCCGGAAACCGGCGCTTCTTGAATGTAGAGCAGCATTTTATAGAAGTGTCTTGTTACAGTTGAGACCTGCTATGAGTAGGTGTATTATGTTAGGGAAGCTGTATCTTGTCTGATTTTTTGAAGGGCTGCATCACCATGTGATATAATACAATAAAGCCAAAAATCTGATGTGTAACAGGGGCTATATGAGGTTTTGATTAACTTTACCAAAGCTTGGCAGATAAACTGCCTTAGCAGTAGGGAAGTTGAGACACCCGTAAACATTGTGAGGATCAAAGGAAATTAAAATGTAAAAAAAATGAAATGCCTTACATTCCTCGTCATGCTAATTATATTTGTGCGCGACAACATTTTGATAAATTCAATATTGTAGGCTAGAGTAAAACAGAGTACTGACTGAATAATAAATAAATATTCGCATAACCATAGTAGAAAATTTTACTCCAAAGAATGATTTTGCATCAAAACGTATAATATTTTCTGTTAGATTAATAATGAAATAGTAAAGAGGAAAATATAGAAACACTTTTCAATCATGAGGAGAGACAGCAGCTATATTTCTGAAGTTTCCATTTCAGGGCGTTTCATTATCGGGTTGATGATGATACATCAGCACAAGAGAAAGAAAAAAGATAATTTTCCAAGTGAGAGCCCAAATCTTATTGTTGGGAAGGTACCATCTGGATCTCAAAGGGCTCGACTCCCACATTTATCTCTCTGTGGTACATCACAGGAGTCGGCAATGAGAGGCCCCCCGGATTAGTGATGAATTATGTATAATTTTTTTGAAATTGTGTTACTTAAGGGTGTGACAAAGTTACAACTGAGCTGGATTATTTGCCAAAAAGCAGGTGAATGATTTTCATTTGTCAATGTTTAAGTATATATTAACATGCCTTGCAAAAAATGTTTACACAGATTTTACTATTTCCACATTACCACACATTACTGCTAGAAATATCAGTGTATGGTATTTAGGTTTGACATGGAACCTGAAAGGAAAATATATCAACACTTTAAAAGAGCCAGCTCTCGACATCTAACTTTAAAACTGGGTCCATCTTTATGTTGTTTCATCTTCGAGTGTTAATGCATTGCTTTGAGAAGACCTCGGGTTTTTTACAGAGCAAACAGCAGTATTGAGACATGTCAAAATGTAAAGTTCAGCTTTGGCTCTTTGCTGCAAGGAGACCTTCTGACGCTGCCATCTTTCCTGCAGCACCTTAGGGAAAGCATTCCCACACAGCATTATACTCCCATCATGATCACCTTCCTCCACATGTTTGCTGTTTCTTAAACATAGAGTGTTGCAAACTGCAAAGTGGTTTTGCCATTTTTTCAAGGGTCTTGTTGAAACTCTTTCACACATACCAGATTTATAGACTGTAGGTTTAAACCGTATGTACAATACAAAATTGTAGAAAATGGGCCAAAAGTAATAATAAAGTTAAAAAATTTTTAATTTAATTAAAATTTTTTAATTTACCTGTATTTAAAGTAGTTGCATTTTGAAATCTAAATACCGGTTCTTTTACACTGTGTAGGTAATGGATAAAAAGGAGGCTAAGATAGTGAAAACACATATTGGCTGTATTGTGACTTGCGCAAATGAATGGATTTTTTTATGCATGAAAGTCAAAATTGCCTTTATTTAATTGTTTTAAGAAGGCACAAAGAAAGACACATATTGAGTTTTTGGAGAAAGAAGAAGAGAATAACGCAGGCCTATGTTTGATGACTCACAGTAGTCCCTTGTTCTTACTACCTTTGACACCAGCGGGGTGATCTTGAGGAGGTGTGCCTTCTAATAAAACATTTATATCCAAGGAAACAGCGTGTTCAGCTCCAGCCACAACACAGGCGTTGACACCGGGGGCTCTGTTTGAAGTTAGCCACAGAGATTTCAGAGGCTTTTCTGAGGAGGCCCCATTGTTCAAGCCCCCCCATCCTCCTTTCCCAGTCCCTCCTCTTGATGCTTAAGTCTCACAGTAGTCTGCAGCCACTTCAAAAGATGCCCCCATATGAAAGAGCTCAGTTTGACCCCTGTCCACTAAAAAGCAGCTAAATCGGTAGAAAGAAAAGTGGGGTAATTTGTATCAACTCAGTAAGTTACTACTCTGGAAAACAGGAAGGTCGTGCCTTCGCCAAAGTCTGAGCCCATAGCAACAAGGCATCAATGCAACGCCAGTTCCCCTAGAAAACCATCTGCACACTCTCAAAACAATGCATGTATACAAGGCGCAATTGTGGCAAAACAATTAGCCTCCGATTTTATTCCACAGAGAAATGGAGGCAGAGTGAGGACAGGAAGTGTGTGTCTTGCACTTTTTTCTCCAACTCTGGCACGAGATAACTATCATGCTTAGCCTGGGAGATAATGTCTGATAATGGCGGACTAATGATGCCGGGCTGATTGAATTAGGCCAGAGGTTCAGTGGGTCAGAGCCCTCCAGCCCAACAGTCACTCACCTTCCCCCCATCTCACCACCACACACAACACCTCCTGGGAAAGGCAAAGATCGTTGTTTCCCTCTGGTCGCAGTTTTTACAGCTCAACCAAAATTCTCATGGCGCTAAAATCAATGTTGCCATTGTTGGGGCCAAACGGCGAATCCTGACCATGGCCAATGCAAAGAATTCCAAATGGCAGGGCCTGCTGGCCTGTTGGGATTCACAGATTCGATTATGAGGAGGGCTAACGTTGTTTTTCAAGCTTGTCGAATAAAGAGGGTCTTGTTTAGTGTCTTGGCAATAAGAACGAGAAGTGACATGTGAAACTGACCCAAGTATGTGTAATAATTCAAGCTTTTGATATGACAAATATTTTTGTGTCGGCCTTCTCCTCTGCAAATACCTTCACTGAAATGCTCTTCTTTTCTTCGCTCTCATCCTTTGCCAGATAAAGTCCCAGTGAATTCTTGCTTCCAAAAGATTTACCTCACCCCATTTAAAAAGAAATTATGGGGAAAGGAAAGACGAGGGATGAAAAGAACGTATTGTGTTGAGGGGAAAATGTTGGGCACGCAGATAAGTTTGGCTGTTTGGCTTTTGTTGTTTGAATTAAAATAAAGGTTTCCTTCTCTGCTGTCACATTGCATTAGCGGCAGCTGCAATGGCTGCTATCAGCTCTGCTCCTGGCTGCGGCTCTGTGTGGAGCGAAGCTGACGGTGTGTGGAAACTAACACAGGCACTGTACTGTGACCGTGTCACCTGCAATCAGCTCCAGCAGCCGGCCAGATTAATCATGACAGTAGGCAATATTTCCAACATTATTAGCAGAGAAACCTAATATTTTGGGACATCAGGGATCCCGGTGCCGGTGTCCATCAAAGTGAGAGCCTTCATTTAATGCTCCTTGGATGGCTAACCCTGGCACTTAACCCCTTTTAGGTATTCCATCTCTCTCCTCTTTTACACGGAGACACAGACACACATTTAATTTCAGACACACAAACACATATACAGGCCCATGGCTTATGATGAGCCATACCTCCCAAATAGAGGTGATGCATTTATTCCCAACACAATTTCTCAGCGCCATTACAGCATGTTTTTGCAAAGCCAAACAAGAAAGTGAACACCTATATCTGCCGGGTAGCATCAGTCCTATTTGCCGGGGATTGTACAAAGGGTATGGGGGTTAGTGAAAACAAAATGGACCTGCCACACCTGTGTACATGTGTGATTGTGTTTGCAAGCACGTGTGTTTCTGTTGGCGCTTTGTGTTCTTTACAGGTGTCTATGGTAAACCATTATATCTGTTATCCGTGAGACTGAGGGACATTATTGGACTTTTCTTTTTTTCTGCACCCCTACAGCTGTTAACTCTCTGTATTTTGTTGGTGTGTGTGTTGTGGGGATTGAGTTTGATTGGATGTGATTGCATCTGGCACGTAGTGTGTGCAGGTGCTGTGAATCGTGGCGCTCCTGATCTTGACTCATCCCCGACGCTCACAGAATGTTTCACCCCTCAGAAGATCTGTCGATGGACAGCGTGTTTGCGTATGGATTAACAAAGGCCCCGGCAGCTATACACACACCTCATCTTGTGATATAGTAAACAATTTGCACAGCATGTAAACACATCACGCAGCCTTAAGATCATGACCCTTGCCTAATATTGATCATATGAACAATCATCTAAATACTTTTTTTTAAATTATTTTTAGGAAATGTATGACCTAAAACATGAAAAAGTCTTGAGCCATCTAGCAGTAGGACATGCATAAATCCATTGGGCCCAATCAATTGTGTACCATATGGACTTTTTTAAACTCAGCTGTCTTTCCATAGCTGCTGCTTTTTCAGTCTCAACACTTTAGGGATGCTAACATTCATGCAATCATACTGATTGTTCACAAGAGCATAGCCGAAATGTGCCACGTTTATAGTTATGTTAATTATTGTTTAATTAGGCGTTTAATTATTAGGCACTTATATTAATAGAAGGTAAGGTTAGTTAGGAGTAAGGTGGAACCCCTCTTTTATGGTTTATCCCTTCCTCCTAGGAATCTCCTCCTTTCCATAAAGAACTGCCATTTACTTTAGGTAGTAGGTAAAATATTCTACTTACAGGTCCAAGAGTTTATAAATTCCTTAACATGTACTTTAACATATATATTTAAATTAATTTTGGAAATTGTTGAATTTAAAAACAGCAGAGGTGTAATTAGTGGTTCTTTGTTTAATAATTTAGGTTTTGCAATAAAACAGAAATTCAGCTCATTTTTATTTGATTTGAATCTTTTTGAATCTATTTGATTTGAATCTTGACTTTATTTTATAATTATTATTTTAATCTTTTTAAACCATTTAAAGTCCTAAAGAAATCTAAGGATACATACTCGGTTTTGCGTTTTTGATTTAGGCCTACAATAGCTTATGCTTCGTGAACAACCAAATGACTAATAAGAAATGTGTGGCACTTGGTAGTGCTGCTTCTCTGCAGCAAGAAGGATGGCATTTCAGCTCGCAGTTTGTATGTTCTTCCTTTGAATGGGCGGAGTTAGGTTAATTGTGTGCATGCATGGTGGTTTGTCGGATCTGTCTGTATATTGCCCTGTAATAGACCAGCAACCTATGCACAATATACCCTACCTGACCGCCCATTGACCACTCGAGAAAAGCAGCCGAAACCCTTGCAACCCTGCAAGGATAAGCGGTATAGCCAACGGACAGATGCATCTAAAATGTATTTTGATTTTTTAATAGTGTTTTGCTACTGTGTAAAATAAGACATTTATGTCTTCTAAAATACCATACTTCAGACTTGCTTCATTAAAAGAATGGCTTGTCTGATTGCATGCATGCTTATCAGGGCCGGCCCAAGCCTCCATGGGGCCTTAAGCAGAATTTGATTTTGGGGCCCTTTGTTTCCGTTAATATTGCTTGTTGATCATTCACACTTACTATAAACTGAAAGCATCTGTAGAAGTGTTGTTTACCTTCTATTGACAGCCTGACATGTCTTTACACATGTTGAAATTATGCCATTGCTTTTTCTCCCAAGGTAAAATAATCAGAAACATAAGTAATACCAATGCAATAATAAATCATGTCCAGGTTGTCACATATGGTAATTCATGTTAATGGAAAACACAAAGCTACAAGAGTTTTTTTTACAGAACAGTCCAACATTTGTGTTGAAAAAGTGTAACAGCAAAACAATAAAAACGTGTAACAAATAACACTTAAGATAAATAAAAATATGTACAAAAACAGACAAAATAAAATAAACAATAAATATGACCCAAATACTTAATAATATAAATGAATTTACCTGAAACAAGGTAAGACAAAAAAAAGAAAAGAAAAACTACAGAAAATAAACACCATTATTGCTCACATTTGACTTCTAACCCTAACCCTACCCTAGTTCTTCCTCAGTATTCCACCCACTCCTAAAACATGTGCTTCCTGGCACACAACTTAATTTAATTTCCCTTTGGGATAAATGAAGTATTTTTGATTTGATTTGATTTTCTAGAGGCTTAGTCACTTAAAATTATCCTTAATTATGCATGCAAAAATAACAAATACATTTTTTTAAAACTTCTCTTGGGGGCCTCCTAGTGGCCTTGGGGCCCTAAGCCGGTGGTTAATTCGCTTATGCCTTGGGCCGGCTCTGATGCTTATTTACATAACATAAACACAGTTTTCTGCTTACAGCTAATGAAAACACAATGAATAAGCTCAAAATATTACATCAGGTCAAATAGAACATTTTACTACATAAATCTAGGATAAATACATTTGTTTAAAACCTAGTTTTACTTGTTTTACATAATGACAAATGAGCCTCATGCAAATTCTCTACTAATACATTTGCAAGTATTACTATTGGTCAGGCAACCTGATTGCTGATCACGTTGTTCATTGTAATTACCTTTCCCATACCCTCACCCCACTGAAACGACTGATATTTATTTATTTAAAATATACAATATAAAAATAAAAACATCTAATATAAAAGCTATAGAGAAATATTTATTTTTTTAAATGCACATTTGAAATAGTTAATAACATTCTAAAGTGACCCTCCAACATTAAGAGTAGGAAGACGCTAATCAGGACATTTCAAGTAAAAAATGTAAAGATTATCACCAAAGATAATCAGTGGTCAGGACTGTCAATATAGATTGTTTTATTTGTTATTGAGGAAGGTTTTTCAGTAAAATGCAGACACAATCAGATGTTAAAGCATAATCATGAGAGCTGTCTGTCTCACTTTCAGAAACAAAGGAGCATGGATCATGGATCATGGACCACCATACAAAATCAAAATATCATGTGCACAAGGTAGTTCAACAGTTGACTTTAGTGAGCTTGAGGTTTTTACTAGGTATGTTTTAAATGTAAATTATTTTTGAACCATTGATACTCAATCCATGCCCATGAAATTCATTTGAATATAGGGTTTCCCATCTATATAAAAGCTAAATTTAGATTCAGTTTTCTGCGAGTAAAAAACAACTACAAAAAGAATACAGATACAAATTCAAAGTGACTTTATTTGAAATGTGACGCCAATGTAACACAAATGAACACTTCTGAGCACCTTGCCTGCCTAATCCTCACTCACTGACATATATATTTTCGAGTCTGTGTACACACACTACAGTCAGATGCTACATCAACAACTGAATGACACATCAATAGCATCGATCTCCAGAATCTGTGCTGTTTATTTGCTTGTTAAAAGAATCAATCAGCAATCAATGTGTGGTTAGTTTAATTTTGCACATGACTCCCTTTTTGCGTGTGCGTGTGGCATTATCACTCACAATTTGCAAAGCCTTGTTTACGGGAGGAGTGGAGAGCGCTGCTGGCGTGTGCCTCGCCTGTGTTCATCAGGGGGTTTGGGGTGCCTAATACACCATGGCGGTCCCCCATTTGTTTAATTTGTAAGGCTCTGACATCAATTGTTGAGCTTCATTTGCCCTGTCGAAATGTCACATGTCATAGCTAATGGGCCAATGTGTGTATGCAATGTACTTGTGTTAATCTGTCGGAGTGATTTGAAAAAGTTTTCAGTTTTTTGAAAATGAAAAGACGCACATTTTAATAATTTTTGAGATACTGAAGATTTACAAGTAGCTAAATATAAGAAAGTTTGTTTTTAAAGGTTTTTTTTCCCTTTTCCCCCTCCTCTGTGGGTATTTGATCTTGTTTAGAGTCACAAGAGCCTGCCACTGCAGTTGAGCTAAAGAATTGCAACCTAGAATCGTTGCCAATCCGTTGCAGTGTCATCAGATAGGCTCAGAACCAGCATCCATGCATACCGGTATGCATGGTCACACAAAGGCTTGAATAGACTCAAATTACCGTAACACAAAGTACCTCTAGAAAACTGCCAGGTGGAGAAAGAATGAAAATTCTCTCAACACCATGACCATAATGAACCACTGACTTAAATTAAGGGCAAAAAGTCTGGCAGTTGTTTTTTGTTTAAGAAAAAAACTGTTTATATCTCAACTTAATGTGCCACTTTCTTGGGTATCTCTATGCACCAATGACTTTCAATTTCTAACTTCCTGTTCTGGTGTACTGCAAGCTCTAGATTTCCCCTGGAGCAAAAATTAAAATAAAAATAATAATAAAATACATTTGCAGTCAAATTATATCAGATACACCAGCCTGCCATGCCTGGCTTTAAAGAGCCCTGCTCAATGCTCTTACAAGATGGACATATGTCTTCATCTCATGCAGTCTTTAAAGCATTTCTGTTTTAACACACAAATGTCAAATGAATGGATAGCTACCGGGTTTGTGCCACACTTGATGGCTTGTTGAAGAAGTAAGTTAACCATTTGTTTCAGGTGTGTTGGAGCAACGATGCAAAGAAAAGATACAGAACAGTATAAACCTGCAGAAAACCCATACAAATCCAGCTGTGCCTTCTATATATTAATCATGACCATTCAGTTTTTTTAAAGATTTAAAATTTTCCCAGTTGGAAATGAATCGCCAAATTCTCAAGCTACACAACTTTAAAAAAAGTTTTCATTCATGATTGTCCTGTGTTCGTCAGAATCCAGCTGCCCACCAACTCTAACCAGGCGTTCTTGATTTACACCCCCTCTTTATCCCCAAATATATATCACTACACCAGTGGTTAATTAATTTTATTAATCTGCAGACTAAGGGTGTGTCTGTTGCCTTTTAAATTTTTTGAAAGGTTTTTAGTTTTACAGAACACTGACATACACCAAAAAAAAAGAAGCCCGAACTGAAAACAGACTTTCCGTTTAAATGTGTAATGGAATACAAATTACACAGATTGATTTTTTTATGACTGTAATTCCAGAGCTTCTGCAAGAAAGAACAAGTCCATTTGGTTCCTGCAAGCCATTCAAAAATGATTTAATTATGTTTGGTACATAATAGACCTTCATGATAACTCACATTTGCACAAATGGTATCTATGTGTATGTGTGTGAGTGATAATGACCAGTGGTCTGCTTACTGTTGGAAAAGATGACTTCAGAGAGGACTGACGCTGTGTGAGTCCTGCTGCTGTGGTCCATTCCTTTCCACAGATTCCAGGGAGAAAAACAGACAAACACAAAGACTATAGACTGTTGAGAACGAGCTTTGCATGTCAGTATTGCCACCCACATGTACATATACATGGGCACACATGCAGGAATCCATTAGTCAGATGGTAAACAACAAAGTGCAAAGATGGACAAATAGAACTACTGAAGGCCAAAGCTCAGTAACAATAACCTCATCGCATAACCCGCATCTGGGTTTTAATGCCCAGTCACATCAAAAACACACTCTTTGTCACCAGGCCCCGAAAAACATGTTTGTCATACTGCCCTTTGAGGGTTGTGTGCTCCCTAACCTGCAGGTCCATGTATAATTATTCTGCAATTCAAAAGAGACCATTCATCCTCTGATTTAGTAACTCATCTTCCGGAAGTGATCTAAATGTGACCGCGGGAACTCATCACAGAATATTGAAAAGCAAAAAGTGGGGGAGTCCAGTGCAAGATTCTGTTGTGAAGGGCTAATGCATTCACACCCACACAGATTGACTCACCCTGACAAAAGAGTCTGTGTTGTCTATTCTCGGCAGCTGGGCAGGATGGCGAAACTTGGAATCCTTTGTAGGCCGGAAGAGAAGTCGATCTTTGTCCCATTTTTACGGAGTGTATTTTACCATACGCCTTTGCATGGCCGGTCAGGCATTCACCGTTGCAACAAGGCTAGGGAAAGTTTGCATAGATTAGCACTGTTATTGCAAATGTTCAGCCCACTTACTTGTTGATCAAGTCTTTTTTTTAAATGTTGGCGCTAAGACATTTCTTTTTGGACTGCGGCTGTTTATACTTGCGAGCTGCTCTAAGAGGCAACGGTACAGGAATAAGGCCTGTTAGCAATACAGTCGCTCTAAATCAAAGAATTACTCGTTTGCCTTAAAGGTAGTTAAAAGAACATTGACGTTTTGTTCTTCTTAGTCTTGTGTTTAAAACATACTTTGAGCCAAGTGGGATGATGGATTGCTCAGAGTCGGTGGAGATAAACAGACAATAAAATGGAAGAAAAAAAAGGTTTGTTTCCCCTGACATTTATGTGACAATATTTGCATAAAAAATTATCTATATCTCTATATGTCATATTAATCACTATATTTCTCCTGGCAAACATTAGATTTATATGCAAGACTTGATCTCTCTTTCTTGAGAATCTTTTCCATAACATTTAGAGGATAGCTTCAGGGATTTGGTCTTTTTCAACCATAGGAAGAGCATAGTGGTTTCTTAGGGTACTGCACATGAGTTTAGTTTCGTCACATTGTACCACACAAATACATTTTAGATGGATGATGGTTTGAGCACCGTCACAATTTACAATACCTTGCACAAGTATTCATACCCTTTGAACCTTTCCATATTTTTGTTGCAACCATAAACTTCAGTGTGGGGTTTTATGTGGATGACTCACACAAAATAGTGAACAAATGGGAGGTGAAAAGGATTCATGGTTTTCAAAATATTATACTAGTATACATTTTTAAGTACTCTAGTGCATAAGTGTTTACAGTCAGACGGGTTCTGCAGGGTCCTGCCGATCACTTTTGATCATTTGATCGAGGTGAGTTGAAATAGAGACATGTCTAACGTGGCAGGACACAAACCCTCAAGGACTGGTGTTTGACACCTGTGATCTAGACTGAAGGTTTTGCCAATTCAACTGTGCAAAGTCAAGTATTTTCTTAAATCTCCAGTTGAAATTAGGTCTGGACATTAATTGTACAAATCCAACACAGGGGGATCTGTTTAAATGAGCCGTTCCATTGTAGCTATGTCGGCTTGTCCCGTCATTACGCAAAATAGTGTAATTTACAGCCAGTATCAGGTTTTCTTCTAGTTTTGCCATTTATTTAAATTATTCTAGGTTCCATCAACCAGATTTATTGGCACTTTTGAAAGATAGAATCCAAATTTTGGTTTTACAGAGAGGAACGATTGTTTAGGATGGTGTATAGTGCAACTCTTCCACTTTAAAATAATAGAAGTATCCCTTATTTTCCCACAAAATGGAAAGTCCTGTGCAACAGCAGCAAAGTGACAAGTAAGCAAAGAAGAAAGGTCACACAAGTAGAAACATAGCAAAACAGAATAAAGAATACAAGTCTGTACAGTGAGGGAAAAGGTTCGACATTTATACTGTGTCAATATTAACAAATAGAGTACTCTGGTCCAGAGCAATGTACAACCGAGTAGGTTAATTCAAAAGAGTAAAAAATGTTCATGTGTATATACACATTAAACAAACTGACAATTTGAAATTTGCATCCGGCTAAAAGGTTTTCCCTCTGAATCCCTTCTTTTACATGTTTGCTGTGCATTCTACATGACCTGTCGCTCTCCCATAAACACCAGATTTGTGGAGTTTAGTGGTTGCCCTCTGAGCAGACTCTCTTATCTGAACTGAAGTTTTCTTGAGCTCCTCTAGAGTTACTCAAGCTTTACTCAAATGTTACATACCTTTTTTGCATGGACAAGGGTGTCTTTCAGATGTTTTACTTATGTCATATTCTTTTCAATTAAATGTTGCACACTAGTGTGGCTGAACGTTTTTCTTTGATATGATCAGTGAATTTATCCTCATTTTCTGGTGTTTTATTTGTGCTTGTCATCCTACAGGGCTCCAAGTGTAAAACGGTAAATCTAAATGTAAGATTTTACTTTTTCTTAAATTATTTTTGATATGATGTTGTTGTTTTTAGAAATATTTATAGTGTAAATGTAAAGAAAACATGCTAAATGTCAGAAAATAGGTTTACACAAATATGAGTCATGATTTTTTCTACCACAAACCTCTGAGGCTTTAGAAGAAAAGCGATTTTAAAACTTTGAATAAATGTCTTGTCTTAGAATTCATGTCTTAGAACCTTCAGCTAACCGTCTAATGGTTTCCAAATATTTGACAAATGCAGTAATTTATTTTAGTCAAGCACACAGAAAGTGAAAAAAATCGCATATGTAAAAATACTTTTTATTAAGACGCTGTACCTGAAGAACAGACATGTTTTTATCCAGCTGAATTTAAGAGCCATTCATTGCAGCTGGGACGTGAGAAGCATCTGACCTAAGAAGAGGTCAAGGTCTCCAGAGCCAAAAGAGCAGCTCAATGCAAATGTTCAGCTTCCTGTAGCTGTCTTCTTCACAACACTATCCCCTCTGTGTTGACACTTACATATTGTAACTCCAAAACTTCCCATTTCCCGCTTGTCTTGAATTCATTAATAGATAGGGAGTATCTTAGCTGCCAATCAGAATGAGCCTTTAGCCCAAAGCAGGGCAGAGATTGTTTCAGTAGCACTGAAGCATCCTGTTCAGTTACTCAATAACCGTAACACTGTTGCATTAAGATTAGAGATCTATGCAAGATTTATTTTGTGATTTTTTTTTGACTATTTTGGCTAATAACTGTGAACAAGCTAATTTAAAATGACAACAGTATGATTGCGCAAAGCAGCATCTCCGAGCGCATGAAGATGAAAAGATAAAACTGAGACGGTAACATAAAACTAAGGTCAGTTTAATTGCTAATGCATGTGCCTAATGCATATGTGATTCTTCGATACTGTGGAATTTTTTTTTCTTCAAATTCGATTAGCCTAATCCAATTCTGCTCCGAGCAGCAAACATCTTTCATTGTCTTCTCCGTAATTTTCTTTACGCACAAAGACAAAAAAGGCGCTGAGGGATGTGAGAATTGGGACCGCCAGAACAGGTGTGCATACCTTTGCACCACAGGTGTCTAAACACATTTGTCACTGCGCAAAGTACACCCTGAACGTGTGCTTCTCTGTTGTCTTCTGCGTTCTTGGTGTTTTGCAAGAAACACTTTGAGCTGTCACAACACATCTAGAAGGAAATGTTTGGTTACTCTGTCAAGCCAGTTAGGCATTGTGCCCATGGTGTAAATTAATGTATAGCTCATGAGCACCTTTGTGATTTGATATCCGAAACACTATTTAAGCAGGTCATTAAGGCACCGGTGGTAATCTACTGATTTTGACAGATGTTAACAGTCCTTGCTCTAAGCAGATCTTCTTCTGCAAATCTAAGTTTATGTGACTTACAAATGAGGAGTTTGCTCAATGAAGTTTGTACCAAAAGCGGTTGGGTACCTAGAGGGAAGAAAACTAGTGAGATTTTATCAGAGGTGAAACTGAAGAAAACCCTCCAAGCTAAACGTGAGACTGCCACCAATTCAAAATAGTCATGACCATATTAATTGTCAGGAATGGAAACTTTATTAATGACAAATACAACTTGATTCCCTAAATTTTAGGACCATAGACGTTCGGCCACATAACAAATGAGATCCAGTGTGAAGAAGTTTCTGCATGAAGTAACTCACAAAGTTCTGTGTGGTCGGATGCCTCTCCGCTGGGAACCACTCTTTAAAGTAGGACAAATTTATACCAACTCTTTCTCTTTGCACTGCAGTGTATACCTCAATAACCCACAAAACATATACACTGACTTCATTCTTTACTTATTTGTCTGCTCGAAAGTTCACAGATGAGAAGCACATGGGTTTTATTTGATGTCCTGAAATACCTCCCGTTCAGCTGACTTGTAATTGAATTATGCCATACATTTTCTATATTTACTGACATTGTAGATGAAGGGAAATATGTTAGCACTTTTATGATTTAATATCCGCGCTGACAGCTGTTGTCGAAGAGAATGGAAAAATGCATTTTCTAAATTTAATCTTTAATTTGGTTATATTTCCAATATGAAATTAAATGCTTTATGAGCCACAGCCAGGACTTTCTCATACTTCCAACAGACAGTCATGTATAGATTGTAAAGTTGTTTTGGGAAACAATGCAGTAAGATTTCATTGCTACAAAATTGTGATTTATGCCATGACAACTGAAGATATACTTTCACTTCGAAAATATGCCTTGGGTGACCCAATGTCTGATAATCTCTCTTAAATTTTCTTGTTTTAGCATACTATTTTCCACCCATTTTAATTTACAATAAATTATATTAAGTCCGACAGTTCATAGACAATGATTTACCTCATATTGTTTAAAGTCAAATGTAACTAATTCACTTTTCCGATGTTAAACTGCAAGGAAAACAGATGCTGCACAAGTAAGAAAACACAATGTGCTACCAAAAATCTCCTGGTACACCCTGAGAGAGACATTTTTAATAAACAGTAGTCACATCTGTTTTGATCATCACTATCAAATACATTGGTCAATATGTTCATATCACATGAATTATATTATGAAAAATGAGTTTCACATTTATCTATTTTTTTTGTTTAACAAATACAAGTTAGAAAGTAGTGATAAATTAAGGCTTTCTAACTCAACTATAATGTCCTATTTTTTAGGGATATATATTCTATATATTAAGATCAAGATAGACAATAATAAGTCACTGTAAAGTTGAGGCTAATTTTGTTCTCACTAAAAAACCTTTACCATAAAACAGAGAAAAAAAATACTTGTTCCAATCTCTTGATAAACTTTCCTAAAATATTTTCCCAAGTCTTTCAAAAAAAAAAAAAAAGAGGCAACATTACGGTTTACATGTGATTTGAAATACAACTCCAATTTTGGTTATACAGCCACTGACCCAAAGATAATAAATTGCAAAGTTGCTTCAGCTATTAAGGACAGCAGAGGCTGCTTGCCAAAACCAATATAATAAACTGGAAAACGAAAAATGTCAGAAAGGTTAGGATAAGTTTTCCTCAGACAAAGTAAATTAATTTAATATTTTTATTATTATTATTTGACTGACAGTGGGAGTAAAAAGTAATGGTGTTACGTAGATAGTAAAGTCCAGTTTTGGAAAGTCCGAAATACTGATAAAGAACTTTTCTATTGTTAATTTCTATTTACTTAATGCAAATTTACAAACTACAAACCTCTCAAACTCGAGAGTGCTGCCACCTAAATTTGAGCCAATTAATGATGCGCTTTCACTTTAAAGAGACTCATTTCTTGAAAAAATACCACATATATTGGATTTGGAGTAAAATCCAACCACATGCACTAATTGGTTGATGATAACCAATTGGATTAGTGTGAGCCTGGTCTGTGTGCCAGGAAAGGGGAAGTG
>JAVLVB010000946.1:2478440-2525278 GCA_032876305.1 Orestias chungarensis
ATATATATATATATATATATATATATATATATATATATATATATATATATATATATATATATATATATATATATATATATATATACTTAATACAAGTACATAGTCTTAACATAGTCAGGAGTTTTATTTAACATTTTTGGATTAGTATCCATATCATTGTAGGTTTTTATTGTTCAATATTAGCAGATGATTAACAGGAAGAGCAGATTTATTTTTGTACATCTCTCAGTGGTTTAATCCTATAGTTGTCTGATGTATTCATCGCCTTTTGTATGACTTTTAATTTAAAATTTGCCACTTTTTGCTGTCCAGTCACACAAAGTTCATGATAAAATGCACATAAGAATTTTCCAGTGGGAAAAATTGTGAAAAAATTCTCAAGCTCCCTGTTTGTTTACTAAATTCGGCTTATCACACATTAACATTTTATTTATTTATTTGGCTTATACCAGGATCTGAGTAAAAATATCATGCACGTACATGTAAATGTGAAGTGCTGTGACAATAAAACAATAAATCCTTCAAAAATACTTCTCTGTGTGCATAAATATAGATGTCCAGTCAACATGCCATCTTTCAAAAGAGGCCAGTTTATTCATTGTGTGATAAGTTTTGCCTGACCTTCTCTGAGGCTGGGTCAGGGGTCACAACACTGAAGGGGATTTAAAGATGGTCACCACTTCTCTTGGTGTCCATCTTCACTTTAGCCTCCGGGGTAGAAACTTCCTGTTTGCCGAATTAAAAACAAAAGCTTCCCTGTTACCATGCTTTGTTACCACCTAACACATCTTAGGGAGTCACAAAGTTGAGGTAATGGATGGGTGAGGGGAAACTCTTACAATCTGCAGCGGCAGTGGGGGGTCAATTCAGTAGGAATGGACCCTTTTTTTTATTAGCGTTCCCTCTTTAGTTCCTTATGGAGCACTGATCAGCAGGGTGTGGGAGGATAGGGAAAGTGGGGGGAGCTGTTCTCATGCCTCCCTCATGGATGCAATACACAAGATGATTTGAGTGTGGACTATGGAGCTTCACAAAGACAAACTGATAGGGAACAAAAGTCTTTAACAAAGACATTTTCATTGTACAGAGATTTATTTAAATTGATATGCAAAAATCAGACATTAGGAGCTCTTTACTTATCAATGAGGATGTAATTACACTGCCATTAATCTTTAATTAAAGGGCAGTGACGTGTTCTATGGCAACATTACTAAACAAAATGATTAAACAGAGCTCTTTACCAAGCAATCTATATCAAATTCCATTGTGCACCCAATTCACATCAAAAGTCCTCCCAATTAAACAGACTTTAATTAGGCATCATATGTACATAAAGGGTTTCACATCTGTATTGTATAGATTCACATGTGAATTTAGATAAGTGTGATCTTATGTATTTTCTGGTTTTCATGTGATATTTGCTTAAGGCTCTCAAATGATCATTTGAAAATGAGAAAATATTTAAAAGTTCTCTGGTTAATTGTTGCCCTTTAGAATTTTTGCTTCACTTCACTGTCAACCATATTCAATTAGACTTAATACACATTAAATTTAAGATAAAACAGGTAACTTGCAAATGTTCCCTGCAGCTATCCAGCAAACTTCAGACAGACGGCTACTTCATCAATGGTGGATCAGTGTCCTTCGTTGGCAGAGTACATCAATTCAGAGGGGACATCGATCACAGCCGCCTCTTGTCACATTGACCAGCTCATTAGCTGAAGTTAATCTACACTGAAGGAGCTCTGAGCCCTGTGGGTCAGTTTTGATCTCTGTATGAAGTTACCTAAAAGGATGACAATAGGTAGGAAGCCAAAGCAAATGTATATTTGCATTTTGTTCCAAATCCTAATTTAATACATAAGGTAAAATTTTAATACCAACAAAAAATCACATCATGTTTAAGATGTATTCTGTTTAAATCTGATTTAAATAAAAGTTACATTTGTAGAGTTATACTTAAGGCTGAATGGCAATTAAAACAATTGTCAGAATGTGATTCAAGATTCATTTCATATAGAAAATAAATCTTTGTCTAGGAACAGCAGTAATATTCTTTATTAATGTTGTTCTTAAAGCTAAAACCTCAAATCTGTTTAAAGATAAAAACATATCTTTTTTTCCTATTTTTATTGTCACCATAGCTGTGTGTGTTTAATGGCCCCTCTAGGTTAAAACAATGCTTCCTCCCACCGATGTAAACATCCACTCTCCAGAGCAAACCAGAAAGCCCCAGCTGAGTGCTCGCCTTGTCAAGCCGGCCTACTCTCAGATGAGGGCCACATTGTTACCATTGTCTGGAAAAGTGGTGGCTTCTGACAGGAGAAATGGTGGGGAATTGTGTAAACAAGCTACAGCTTTAGCATCTCAATGTCACCACATGTGTTGTTCCTGCAGGCATCATGAAATCTCACCTGGACAAACTTACCGTAGGTACTGATTGCTCCTCAGTGTTTCCCGTAAATAACAATAAACTGTTTAGCTTTCACATAATAGGGGAAAAAAATACTTATTGCATCTTAGTTTTTTACAAGCTTAAATTGGTTATTATAATGATACTTTGTATGTGATGCATAATATTTTTAATTTGTGTTTCTTATTAAAGACTTTTCTGTTATCATTATTTCTTATCTTTGTTTTCTTGTAGAGCATTTTGGCTAAAAATGTATGAATGAAGGTTAATCTTGCCATCTAAAACTTTATAAAAATATATTTGATACTGACCTTTAATACAGTGTATTCATAATTAAGTTTTCGTTTAAAAAATACATTGTCAATATTTTACATGGTAGAACTAATGATTATATGTAAATTAGATGTATTTACACGTAAAACCTACAGAATACCATGATACCCTTGAGAAATCTCTTATCAGTTTATGTGATAGATCTCATCAACCCCAAAAGATGCATGTGATGCCCCCATGAAACCCATGAACGGCAACTCGTGCCAGTATTACTTATGTGATAACCCCATGATATGTTGTTTCTGTCAAAGCAAATCCTGATAAATGTGCAACAAGCAAGTATTTTGGTGCAACTGCTTAAAACGACACGTCCCTGCGAGTGAGTGCTGCATCTTCTGATTGGTTGACCCCACAGCATAAGGAGAAGGATAGAGCTTCAGCAGGCCAGACATATATTGGAGTTGTTTATCAGTTCCTGATTATGTGTGTGCTTGAATGTGTGTAACAAGTGTTTATATCCTTTATATAAAATAACAGAGAATAGTAATACTAGTGAGGCTATATACAGATATATTCTGTTGACTTTTTTATTTTTATTTCCATTTTACCATCTGATTAAAGTTGCAACGATATTTTTAAAGACACCTCATGATTGGGTGCTGTAAATTTTAACACACTGCAAAATAAACTTCATCAGTTTCTCTCTCATACTGCTGTCAAATCGGTATAAATGCAGAGCATTTTCACTTCTACAGAGTGACAGTAAACCTAAGGAGCAAGGTACAAATGTTTTTTAAACTACATTTTCAGAAGATTTACAGAAAAGTCTTGGAAATCAACAAGTTCAGAAAGGATTTCTGAGGAATGACCGGTATAGTAGTGTAGAGCGATCTTTACAGTGTCAGTGTTTCCAATGAAAAGTCATGTGAGGTGCTGTATAGGCAGAACTTAAAACACATTGAATTGCATGGGGTGTCACACACTGCATGTATCTCCTCCAACAGACCATCCTGCTGGGATGCACAAGGTCAATTTCAGTTGAATTACACAGCAATTTGAAGAGAATGTGATAAGCCAGATGGAAAAAGAGATGGTGTGCCAACATTAAGAACATGCATTTTGAGAAAAATATTACCTAAAAAAGTCACATTTCATCATAAACTGATCAATAATACACCACTATTGTGGTATGCAGTCCGTCGAACAGATTTTGATGTGGGTTAAAAACAAAGCAGTTAAATAAACAGTTCACTTACACATGATAAGATCTCAGAAGTACAGAAAAAAGTTATTTTTTTATTCTGCTTGGACATGCATTAGGGGTAGCTTTATTTTTATTCACAGACCTGCATACTCTCACGTCACTATTTAATTACGTAAGTGTTGGGTTATCAGAACTTCTAGAAAGATGATACTGGTGTTTCTTGGGCTGAGAGCATAGCAGTAGTATGAGTGGTTTTATATTAAAGGCAACCATAATGCACATGTCATGGTTTTGGATGAGATTCTGACCAAGACAACCAAGGGGACACTTAATCAAGTACGTTTTGTTTATTAAGAGAAGTCTTCTAAGCGATGACAGGACGCTTTGCAATGTTGGGAGTAACCGACAGGGAGGGATACCGGATTTGATTGCCTTGGTTTGTGGTGCGTTGCTGCTCAGCGAAGGGATCCCGTGAGGGGGACGTCGATGGAGAGGTAGAGGCTGTCGGGCGTGGTCGGAGGGTGGACAGAGAGCATGACAACAAAGTTTGGGGAAGAAGTCTGGGGTGCGGCTGGCGTCGGTGAGCTGGTACCTGGGTTTGCAAACATGAGAAGTAGTTAATGGCCTCCAGGAAAATGCCCCCCTATTGAGAACACAGGAAGACACAGCAACACCCCAGTCAAGAACAATTACTTTATGATGTATTAGTTAGGGGAAGCTTGGGATGGTCTGTATCCTTTGGGAGGGAAGCCAATAATGGATGATGAACTATGGAAAAATCATCCTCGTCTAAAGGTAGAGGACAAAAGATATTTAAAAAGCTATAGAATAAAGTTGTCTTCTGCTTTTATCTGGCATTTACTTGCATTGTTCCTCTTCAAATAAGATCCACTTACTTGTTTTTATGTTTGTTTGCATTTGTTTTTCTTGATTAGCATTTCTAACCAGTACCCATTCCAGCCTTTCATTAATCTGTTTTCCTTTCCAACACCCCATTTAAGGTATAATCTGCACACCTCACATGCCAGTCTGGCTACTTTTATAAATTTGCAGAGCCATTAGTCATTTCAAAGCCAAAAGTATTTTTTCTTTGTTCACCTGGAAAATGTATGGATGTCTTTAACTTTTTTTTTTCCAATTTCAGGCCCAGCAGAGATGTTGGTGAATCTGCATATAGTAATCATTAGAAAATCCCCAGTGAAACATATTTGCATAAAGTTATTACTTACAGGCAATGGCCCAAATTAAAGATGAACCACATTACTAATTGGCTTCTCCTAAAGCTAATCTATAAACTCTAAGATATATACACATGCCTCCATGTTGATAATTAGATGTTACTTCTCAGTTGGGCTGCAACAATGAATAATGGTACCTCTTTTATTCTTCTGACCTCTTTAAAATATAAACGGGGAAATAACCATTACTGAAATCCTAGATCAGATGGCTTCAGGTGAAAGTCTTTGCAAATAAAACTAAAATGGTATTCACCGATATTCAACATCATAAATTGTTAAGCATCTATCATGCAAAGAATTTCCAACACTGACGAGGATATGGATGTTTTTAAAATGTCTGCATGTTAAGGTCTGTTATTGTTGGGTCGTAGCACACAGACCTTTTTGGACACTAACCCCAACTTTATAACACCCCTATCTCACTATAGCTGCAACTTACTCGTAATGACTAGTCAAGACACTGCATGAAGTTTTTTGAGTCAAACAGCACTTCTGTGCTTGTATAAAATGACTTATGTAATATTGCCTAGGCAATTTTAATAATCAACATTTTTAGTGAAGTATATCAACAAAACATCCCTCCATTCATCCATTTTCTATACACCCTCCGTAATGGGGTCTAGTGGGTCTGCTGGCGCCTATCTCCGGGCGAGAGGCAGGGGTACACCCTGGACAGGTTGTCCATCGCACAGCAACACAGAGACATACAGGACACACAACCACTCATACACACACCTAAGGACAATTTAGAGTGCCCAATCAGCCTAACAATCATTTATTTGGAAGAAGCCGGAGTACCCGGAGAGAACCCACGCATGCACAGGGAGAACATACTAACTCCTTGCAGAAAGACCCAAGGTGGAATTGAACCCAGAGCCTTGCTGCAATGCAACAGTGCTGCCCACTGTGCAGCCCCTCAAAAAAAATAAAAAATAATAATAATTATATATACATATATATATATGCACGCTCTATTACAAAGGTTTCTGAACAAATCTTATTTTTCATGTATGTCTCATTTATGCTTCAACCATTAAAGAATCAGGATATGAAAAAACAAAGTGTGCCAACATATTTGTCTGCCATATGCATGCCTTGTTTAGTATGCAGTACAGGTAACAACTCAATTAACCAGGAGCCCCTAGCCATCACAGCAGCGGGCTGCCTCATAATATTTCCCATAATGTTTCATCTAATTTGGAGAGTTTGACGTTTACACCCTGCAGGACAGACAATGACTGAAGGCAAGAGTCCACTAAGGTGAAGGTTTTGTGTGTGAATAGCAAGGAAGACCAAAAATAATTTCTCAAGCCTGCAGGTAAGAAAGCATCCTCACATTTTTCATGGTGGCTCTACAGAAACTTTTCCAGCACGCTTCAAAAAATTAATCAAAAAATTATATTTAGTAAGTGCAAGGGGAGAAAGGATAAGGTGTACAAAAGAAGACCTTTTTGCTTCTTGATAAAGATAGTATTTTAGGAAAGTTTCACAAATTTACCAGCCTAAGCTTCTCCCATTTAAAAACTTTCAAGAGGCCTTCTGTCATTGCTGTGACCCTCCACTTTCTTCTTTACACCCTTCAACCTCTTGCCTGTAGCTCCTAAGTAGCAATGGAAGAGCTAAGCCTGTGGAACTGATGCTTCTGATCAGCGATGGGCTGGAAAAGACATAGAAGGAAAGGGTGGAGGAGCCGGGGGAGAAAGAGGGAAAATGCTGAGACAGCACTTCAGCTAACCCTCAAAAGGGGTTGGGGACGTGAGGGGGTGAGTATGAAGATGGGGGGGAGGAGGAAGGAGGAGAGGAAGGGGGGTCATTTATGATTAAAAGGTAGTCCAGATAAACCTGTGAGAAGGTCTATCATTCTGCTTTAAAATGAGACTTTAATAGTTGCCTGGTAGGAAAGGGAGGGCAAGACACCTCTGGGTGAAAGGGGCGCCTAAATTGCCTTGGAGCTTTTGATATGCCGTGTAAAAAAAAATGTATTTACTTATCAATTGCTGTGGATATTTGCAATTCCGTTAAACACATCACTGTTGGAGTAGGGAGGATTTGAATGGAAACCCTCTCCCATCATATATTTAAACAATACATTTGTGATGATAGCTCAACCCAAGTGTTCTGGCAGAAGGTGGATAATGACAGGTTTCTTTAGTTAAATGACAAAAAAAAAATAACTGGGGACTGGCATGATGAACAGTGGAATCCAGCAAACATTAATTAAAGAGGAGGTTATTAAACACTGGGAGAGCGAATGCTGGAGCATCGTCTAGATACCAGTTACAAAAGAAATAAATATTAAATGTGAATTGGGGCATATATTCAGCCAAGATACATGCTTTCTGTTCAGATTTCACACATTTTCAGCTCAATATGTTCAGACTGCCAGTCATATCAGTGAAAAGGGCTCTCACCACCAGCACCTCCCAAAATTCCCAGGACATAACGACATGCGTAACGACCAGGATCCAAACTGCTGACACCAGTTCAGTTTTGACTGGGTGTTTGGTCATCCGGCTTCACAGTAGTTCTTAATCAAGTTCTGTGAATTTTGTATACATATAACCTCTTTTTATTCCTCTGGTCTTAGTAAATAACATTCACTTTCTGCATAAATATATGTGTGTATATATTCAGTGGTGGAAAAGTACTCTGGAAATTGACAAATCTGCTCCTTTTCCAATAGTTCTAAAGCTGGGGAAGACAAAAAAGAACCTACAGTATCCTTTTTCAAACAACATAAAACAAACCAACTTCAAAAACAAAACTAGTCAGATAATACCAAACTATTTAACCAACAACCATAAAGTGTTTGACTAGTACAAACAAATGGCAAATCTCCATTTTCCTACAGCTAACTAAATGACAAAAACCCTGACTAACCTTAACCTAGCCTTCCTCCAAGAGCCACAAACCTACAAATAACCTGCAACACAGGAAAACCAAAGTCAGGTACATGTAACTGCAACCTGAACACAGCAATGAAGCCAATCAAGCATAATTAGTCCACTTAAATTGGACAAGCCCCCACAATGTTACAACCACCAGGCTTGGTTGGTGGGGTAACATTAAAAGGAGACCACACAAGGATTTCATGATTAAATCAAAATTAAATTTATTAAATTATACTAAAGAAGCAAAACCTAAAGAATGAAAATACCTGAAATCAGAAACCAAAATAGATTAGTGCAAAACTCATAACTAACTAGAAATAAGTAAACGCAAACAAACCTAAAAAACCTAACCATAAGATAGAAACCAAATGCGGTTCTGAGGAGGGAGAGGGAAGAAGCCTCCCTCTGCTGCATGCAGAGCAGCTTTTAAAGCAGCGGAGCACCAATCGGGGCAAAACATAACACCTGCAGAAGGCCTGTCTCCAAACTCCTACCAGGAAAAAAGGCATAGACCGACTGCAGCAGTAATATCAAATCTCCCTCAACTTCAAATAAAAGTTTATAACTCACTACACATTAAAATGTTTTAAGGGATTTTTAATTTTTTACTTTTTTAATGTTGGCTTAAGCAATTTTCTATTAGCCCAACACTATTTCTTTCTTCAGGTAATTAAGGTAATTTTGAAATAAAACAACAAATAAAGTTTACTTGTAATGTACTACTAGATTAAAATATTTGAAACCGCTGTTTGTAAGTTCTTTTTTCATGTTTAGTCAACAAAATAATGATTTTAAATGTCACAAAACAGTGCCATATATTGTAGTTTCTTGTTCATTACTTATACTTTTTCTTTTAAAACGGGACAGAAAAATCATTAAAAAGAAGGTTGAGAAAAAATAAGGCTGGGGACAAAAAAAATGTATCCAAAAAAAGATAATTTGCTTGCAAGCAAGAGATGGTGTCATCTCAGACATGTATTGTGAAATATTACCTTTGCTGTCATATAATTTCTTCTTAGATTACATAGTGTATGATTCAGTTGAACTCAACTAAAACCTAAGCCAATAAAAATATATATATATATACTTTTTGTACAAAACATTGCTATTTTAAATATTTCCAATCTGCCTCATTGTATTAAACACTTCACAAAAGTCCTTTTTAAAGGATATTAAAATGCAAACAGAACTTTTAACATCAGCATTTTTGCACATTGAGAAACAAAATGTTACAGCAAGGAGCGGTTGCCTCTTTGTATATTTTCAAGTGATGCCATTATATCGTTCTGATTGTGTTTTTTGGATGGGAACACTGCTAAGAGTAAGGTAAACTCTTTTAGCACATTCATAAAAGTAGCATTTAGCGTTGTCACAAAAACTAGATTAGAGAAGTCAAGGCTCCATAAAAAAAAAACAATGATGCACTACAAAGTCACAGCCCCTCAGCATGGTGGACAACATCCAGCCCAAAGTTCCTTCTGAATAACTTACTACCGGCATCGTATACAGTTCTTAGTACGCAGCAACATGAGTGAGGTTTTTCTGAGTGATTTCCAGGGTGAAGTTATGGTGTTGATTAGCGCAGTGACAGCTGCCATGATTAAAATGGCTGATAGTAATAGTGCAGCATTCATGCATTGACAACTTTGCTCTGCATGGCTTTGTGAGTGGTGATGTATGACACCATTAGGGTAACCTCAGGGCCCTGGAGGACACTTATCTCCCTCGTCACGTCCTTCACGCTTCCCATTTTCCCTCCAGCAAAAGGACGTCTGCTCGCAAGTCTGCATGCTTATGAACTGCGAGTACATTTGTTTCTTACATCTGAAATGTGTCTGTTTATCCATTCACCGTTCATCTTTGAGTCCTCTAATGTTTTTCATTTCAGAGAACAAGAATCTAAAATTGACATTAAAAAAGTTCCATACATTTATTAACAGTACTGGTCTGGCTTTTTATCCTGAAACATTTCCTTGATTGTAAGCACTAACCTAGGCACTTAAACCTAAATACTTTAAATATATGATGTGTGTTTGGTGCTCCAAGTATATTTTTATGTTCATCCATAATCATATTTTAAAAATAAATGGACTCTACACTTTTTTTTTACTTGAGAGTTTTTATTTATTTCGCATTTAAGAATTGTGTCTCTTTATGTAGTTGTTACAGAATTTGACAATGTGAAGCCTTATCTTAAATAATTTTTTTCAAATGAATCTCTTAAACATTTTCACACTTTAAAATACTATAAATACAAATTTAAAGGAATGTAATTGATATTTTAAATTATAGGAATGTACTTGTAAAGCAGAAGAAATCCACACAATCTTGGTAGCATCTTTGGGCAGCTTTTTTTCAGCAGAAACCTGTGAAGAGATGATAGGTGAGATTAACAGAAAAAACACGAGGCACACCCAAAAATAACTTATTACAGGCTTCAAAAGCCTTGATACTGGAAGGACTTTTGACCCTTCAACGTGGCAACGGTCCTAAACACACAGCAAGCGTAACAATGGAAAGGTTTTGTTCCATGCATCATTATATGTCAGAATAGTCCAGTCAAAATCCAGACTCAAATGTAATTTAGAAGCTTTGGCAAAACGTAAAAATTATTTTTCACATACTCAGAGTGAAGAATACAAATTGTATGCCGCACTTTTCAGGTATTTATTTGTTAAATGCTTAAAACAAACAATAGCTTTCCTTAAACTTCACAGTTAATAAAACTTAGTGTTGGCCTATCGAACAATGTTTCAGTAGATCCGGTGTTTGTTTATGGTTGTTGTGCAAATTAGAAAAAAAATGCCGTGGTAAATAAACATTTACAAGACTTACTTTAAGCATCCAATGATTTTTTTCCTCCCTCACTTTCTATCATTTGGCCTACTATGTCATTCTTTAGATTGCATAAACTGTTGAATCTGCCTTAACTTGAAACAGATTAATTTGTTGCCTAAAACACAAAACAATAGTATTTCATCATTTCCACAATACTCAAAAAAGATTATCTTGACATTATTTCTGTTGGTAGTACATTAGTTTACATTTTTTAAATCTTAAAATCTGTCAAAATCTATCTAACAATATACGCATATTTTGAATGTAGGCTTAGTAAACTGTGTGCGTGTGGATGCAATGCTAGTGTTTCATAAGTAACAAAATCAAAGAAAAGTTTAAACAGATATTCATGGCAATACTTCTGTCTGTTGTGCTGAGCTAGGATAATGTTTGTGAGGACAACTCTGTAAACATGTCCATCCCTTCGGGAGGGGTCAGCTCAGAGGTGGCTGACAACTTAAACACCCCGACCACTGATACGGCCGTCATGTCATCGGAAGTGTAAGCCAATACTCAGTTTTCCTAACAAGTTGAACCTAGCTGGAGGCATCCTGGCATCCCAAGACTCCAAACATATGTCCACTCCCTTCTTCAAAAATACACACACTCTTATTTTTGGCGGCATGCAACCCCTTAATTATTTCTGTGGGCTGAATTTGAGACGATTAGGTTCTTAAGGTTTTGCTTAGGGCACAGAGTCAAGATACCAAGGAACAGCAAGGAAGAAACACCGAAGGCGACAGGATATTTAAGGGAAGACGGGGTGGGTCAAGATTTAGAGAGTAGACACTTACACAAGCACGTTCGTATCTCCACAAACTGCTGTCCCTGTCTCTCTTCGGCCCTTCAGCCTGCAGTCCTCTGGTGGCTACACCACTCCAGCTAATGAGAAAAACAGACTTCAGCATCTTTTTCCGGGATTGATAACACATGTAACACAATTAAGTGCCAGCTTCCACAGACTCACGGTGGTTTCTAGGTTGTCTCTGCGAGGAGGAGAAAGCCCGATGGCAGAAATTGGGGTGCTTTAGCACAGAAAGTTTCAGAAAATATTGTAACGTACAGAAAATTACAGTTAGTAAGATCTAAAGATGCAAAGATGTAATTTTAACAGTAACATTTTATTCGTTTTTTTTTCTTTTTACCTCTATCCTTCTCACATCATGTGATTCGAACATACTACCCAGTACTTCTCCAAGCTCTTTGCTACAGTTACAATTATTTGAGGCTTTTTATTATTTTTGCTGTGCTTCAGATATTGCTAAATTTTAATTTTAATAAACATTTTTCAAGGCAAACGAACATCTACATGACTACTCCTTTTTGAATAAATTATTTCCCCTGTCTTCCCTATTTTAAAGGAATGGCTAAGAGATGACCGGTTTATTTGGTGACAGCAAAATGTATTTTTCTAAAAATGAGTTCAAAGACAATTTTGGTCAAAAAAAGAAAAAAAATTACTTACATAAAATTACTTTATGGACATATATATTTTGTTAAAGGTTATATTACTTGTGGCCTTGTTGATTTAGTTAAGAATTTGTTTTTAACATGGGACTTTCTCCATGGAATAAATGTTCAATGTTCATTTATTAGCTCTGCTAATTCATGTAATGAAATAAACATTTTATTGTGAAAATGTCTAACCCAAGATGAAAATTGTTGTATTAGAAGAGCCAGAATAAAATCAGAGTAATGAAGCATTAACAAGTTGCAAAGATTTATTAGTTGAATGCAAAGCAAATGTTGAATTCCAGAGGAGTGAATGCTGCAAGTCAATGAGTCGATGCAATCTGCTGGGGTTCCTTAAATTGGAAACTTTTTCAAACTGATTTGTAATGATGTATCTATGATTTGAATTGATTGTCTTGTAAAGTGCCTTGAGACAACATCTGTTGTAAATTGGCGCTATATAAAGGAACTGCTTCTTGATTCTTGAATGTATCAGGCAACATTTCTCTACATAGATAGTTCAGAAAAGCTTTTCCTGAACTGAGCATATGTTAACTGTTACATTTATAGTACATTGAACCATTAAGGCAGGATATTAGAATGACGTTTATCAAAGAAAAAAGATGTTACGTCTTAGCAGCTCTTTCTTAGGCAGGCAAAACCTGGGAGGAACTCATCAGGGCTTAAACTCCAGATCAATACAGACTGAATGAGAGTAATAGCTCTCACCTTAAAACACACATATTTCAATTAGGCCTTGTTTTCAAGCAGACATTTGGCATTTTCACAGCAGCTGTCGGGTGCATCAGTGGTTAAATATAAACACCCCGAAATTAATCATTGATCGGTTGAGACAATTGTTACTTTGCGACCCAAGCGTTTGTTGGAAGTGCAATGAAAAGAGTGAAAAGCAACAAAAACGGCTATGAATGCCTGTAACTTCAAAAAAGACTAATCTTTCTTCACACTGTGTGTGCAAAAATGAATTATTTCAGCACAGACATCACGAATCTGCAGAGATTTGTGCATGGTTTCTAAGTAGCAAGTCTAAAAAGAACAACTGATAAATCATGTACTGAAACCCGAGTCTGCGACTGTTGTCAGAGATTTATTGGCAGCTGTATTTTTCTAGTGTCAACTTATGTTCCATAAGACTTCGCCAGCGTCTTAGATTGCTTTCACCCACCCTCACTCCACTCTCACACACACTCTCACTGCTTAAAGTCGCACTCAGACACTAACACCAACTCCTTGCTCCTTCACTCCATCAACAGACGTTCTGTATTTAAATTTAAGAGCAGGTCCTGCGAGACCGTTAAACACGACGGATAGAGATGAGTGGCAAACCTCTAGTGCTTGCACTGGTCCACTTATCTTATTAGTGGTTCTGCTCAAACACATATGATACCCCAACAGCTACTGCTCTCTTGGCCTCAGGGAACCCACAGCAGCTTCAAAGACAGGGATCTGGCGTCCTGGTGGCTCAGCACGCTGAGACGCATACCACAACGCTGTTGCGTTAAATCCAGTCTGCTGCAGTTGCTCACTGTCAGTCTGCACTTTCGATGGGCTGCCTGTGTAAATTTCCAGATTAAGTAAGGAATTTATCATTGCCCTGTTATAGTGCAATCATAAAATGAAATTACTTAACCTATGAAACTCAATTTCACAATACACAATCTGTGATCATTTTGAAGCCTGTGTTGTCTCCTTCAATAACAGGGCAAAAAAAAAAAAAGTCAATAATAACCATCATAAATATATTAAAGTAAGTAGTTTTTGTAATCCACAGCCAAATTATAAATTTGACTGCATGCATGGCGTGTTTGCAAGGCCATATTTTAACTTTCGACCTGTATCCTCCGCACACTGAAACCATCAGCTGCACGAAAGAGCAGTTAAAACGATCGCAAAGCCACTGACAGTCAGCGTCTTTTAAACCTTGGCTGGTCACCCCATGATGGGTTACAGGCTCTATTTCTGGTCAAAACACACATCAGGGCAGCAAGTTGTTTATTCAGGGCTGCATGCTGACATTTTGAAGCTGAACGAGATAGATAGATTAGTTACCTTCCTGTGTGGTCATTACTAAATTAGCTGTCTATAAACAGATTTGTAGAATGTAAATACCTATTTATAGTAACATCATACAAATTGAAAAAAATTGCTCCAAATGTTACATTTACTGGTAACAACAAAATTCTCATTGTCCCATTTAAAACAAATATTTTGTACGATCTAATGTTGCAAGCTCAAACTCCATGACAGGTGAAATGCGGCTTTCTGTACTCATCTGACTTAAAGCAACACTAAGTAATTTTTCAACCTTCAAAAATATTTCCATAACTTTTGTGATTATACGTCGATTCACTGCTCTCTGAATGACTCCTCAGTTATGGCCCGAGGGTGGTCCGTATCACTTTAACCTGCACTAAGCAACTTTGAAGAGGGTGGCAGGAACCCTGCCACACAAAACAACTACAAACGTGCCGACAGCTTTAAGGGATACGTCACTTCCCCCATTTCTTATTTTCAACATCATCATATAACATTGTTTCACCACAATTAGATTTATTATCTCATCACTATTCATCCTTCACACAGCTACTACAACAGAAATGTGCTTCAATCCAACTGCAGGTGACCGGGAGATCAGGATTTTATGACGGTATGCATTGGTCCTTAGCAGCTCCTCCAAAGTGACCATGGGCTTCTTTATGTTAAGTTACACAACTTTAATTTTAGCCGACATAGCTGATTTAAGTTTATTAAATAAAAACAAAATGAATAATAGTTTATGTTGATCAGCGTACCATTGGTTACGGTCATAAAAGAAGAGGGGCACGAATACAAATAAATAAAATCCATGCCACACTTCGTTGATTAATTCCAAGTGTTCTACTTTGTATAGGGTGTCTAACATAATATTTATTATATTAGCAGTATAGTATAGCATTTTGGCTTTGAGCAATAAACAGTATATGCTTGGGACGAACTGACATTTTTATTTGCAAATACTAGGGGGTAAACACAACAAATATGAAACATTTTACATTTTCAAAGGGCTCTTAGACTTCACCTACCACACTGAATTATTGTGACTGACAGATGGCTGGACTAGTGGTGGTAATGATCCTGTGAAAAGCACCCTCACTGTGTTACTGTAAGTAGCAACACATAAGTCTAACCTTTAGCTCTACACGGAAAACCAAGCTAGGCAGGACTGCTTTGAGGATTTGAACCTTGTTCTAATACACATACACACACACACAGCTTGACTGAAAGGAGCACCCTACACAAAGTCATGCTGTAACGTTTTGCTATCTTATGTCTAACACATTTAGAATAGAGTTCTTTCTGCTAAGCCTCATGTGGATAATTAAGGGAAAGTTAGGCCTTTATTTTCCTTCTTCTTTTTACTTTGTATGAATTAGAAACCTCTCTAATGCCAAGCTATGCATGCATAGTAATACAAATCACTTTGTCAGCTACTTATTTACAGAAATTGCTTACAATTGCTTTTCTTAAAGGTGTCGCGTGAACACGCTGGGTGGCCATACTGGCACTTTACAGCTCACCTGCCTTCCTTTAGTGCACTCTGCTCTCTCACACTTCCCTTTGCCCTGAGTCAGTCACTCTCTCTTCCTTTCTCTAAGTCTCTGGTAGCCACACACACACCATAAAACTGGTTGTCTTGTCAAGTTGCCTGTCACCATGTTTGTTCCCTGGTACCATATATGACGTCTCTCAGCTGTTCCTCACGCCTGAACCACAATTAACCCCACATGTACATGCTTATGAGCACACTTGTGCAAGCACTCACACACTTAGAAGCATTCTCACATAGTTTTCACTTTCTCTGGCTCATTCTCACTATGGCTGCCCCTTCACCATCAGCTCACAGTGCAATCTAATCTACGTAGCAGTAGTTTACCCATTTATGATACATTTTACTAGCATTTCTTCTGATTTTGTAGCAATGCATTTTATTTATTTATTTTTTATTTACAGTCACAGAGTCTTAGCATATTTAAATTTCTTAACAGTTGTTGAAAAAGTGGTTAATTGTTCTAAAACGAGAAATTCAGACACTCAAATATAATGGCAACCAAGAAGAAACCAAAGGAGAGGGCACCCACCATAAACCAAATGGTGGGCTATGACACTTGAGCTGATGGTATCTAAGTAATGTGACATCTAAATAAGTAAGACACTGGAAATATTTCGGGGCCAATGGAAAAACAAAGTAAATTTATGGCCTACCACTGAAAATGATTTGACATCACATATTTACTTTATATACTATTTTGAAAATAACAGAAATTAAAAGTGATATCAGTAAAACAGCTTTTATGGTCATAAACGAATCTTATTTTATAACAGGAATTTGCATAATATTGCATTAGTATATTTGCTCTTTTACAGCCAAAACCTGTACATGAAAAATGTACTTCAGTAATTTTGTAATCGTGCTAAATATCAATCCTTTTGATGCACATCGAGTTGGGTGCATTTATAAGCCTTATTTGTGAAAAAGTTTTTAAAAAAAAATGCCAGGAAGAAAAAAAACAACACAAACTCTGATGATGATGATAATAATAGACTTAAATGTTAATTTTATAATTGTTTATTTAGGCATGTTTAATCACTTATTAGGCTTAAGCTTTAGAACTAAGTAAACTATTAAACGCTTACAAAGCCATATCTGAGCAATCCAAATATTTTAAAGGCAAACCGATCATTGTAAATGTGTAAATCATACTTTTTTAGGTGCATTTTACACTTCTGGTCTGTGCCGAAGAAGGCTCAACCTGTAATTGTTGAATATAGCTAGAATTACGACTGAACACCGAATGGACAGAGAATAGTTGTCTAAACACGATGTGAGAAATACTAAAGAGAAATGGCTACAGAGACCTATTTAATATGATCTACATTGTGTGAATTCACTTCATGAAAATGATGTCACACGACATGTTGGTGCAGTCCACGAGGAAGTGATGAGCATATTTGTCAACACATGCAGAGCCGGAGCTCTGCGTAACAAAGCACAATACAGTCATGCAAATTATTAAAATCTCCTAAACTCACTCCATCACCATTTCCAAAGCGATCTGATGGAGATATTACCTAAATGGCTGGCAAGCTGCGCGCCGCTAACTACATGCTAATATGTGTCACAGAGTCTGTGTGAGGATTTATGACTCACCATCTGTTCACCGGCATACAGTACAATGTTGGCCTACAGTGTTAGCTTTGATGAAGACCTCCATGTCCATTCATCCTAATCACTCATCTGCGTAGAATTGAAGCCAAGTTATTTCTCCTTTTCTCTAATAATGTTTTGTATTTCACAGCGCTAATTTGAATGAGGATACATTTGCCTTGGAGATTGATCTTTTGTTTTTTGGTGAAATGACTAAATGAAATGAGTACAAACAATGTTGGTGTCTAATTCACAATAGGATGACGGGGCTAACAAATGTATTGCCATTAAATCACTGAGGATATTCCCTTGTTATATGGATATGATTTTCCTTTTTCCAATGACTCTTTATCTTGAATTCATCTACTGAGAAAATCTTTCCCCAAAAAAAAAAAGAATATCTGAGACTGATTTGTCTTTGAAAGCACTGTTAAAAATGTTGTTTGCAGTAATGAGCTTGAGTGAGTTCTTGTCTGTAATTGTTTCTCAAACACTTTGTGACAGCTAATAGAAGCTGCATAATGAAATAAACATTTACCTGTGATCAGTATAGATTTGTGAGGAAAAATAGTGAACTTTGTAAAGAATTCCACTGAATCCATCTGTCCAAACAAGTTTATTCTAACATTTGTCTTCCGAAGGATCCCTCCAGGCCCGTGCCGTGCCTAATGCCATTTGATGAAACAGTAAAGATTCTCCATATCTTTTCCACGATAAAAGGCTAATTGCTTTAGTGTAGTCAGATTTACGTCCTTCCTATTCTCCTTCATGCGATAGGCATCCGTAAGCCCTCACGCCGCCAGTCTCCAAAGGGGTGTATGTTATGATCTCGTGTCAGTGAAATCAATCCTTATCAATTCTAAAGTTCAAAATTGTATGTCATGGCTTTCAAGGGAGCATCTCTCAAGCAAGACTGACTATTTCAGCTCTTTTTTTACCCCAGTCCTACCTCTCCTCCCATCTGTGTCCATATTGATTGCCTATGTGAGCAGCTCCCCTGTGGTTTTCTTGCCCCCGTAGCGGTCCATGGACTTTTATCAGCAAGTGCCCGAAGACATAGCTGAGTTAAATAACGCTAACTAACGCCGGTAATCTGTCTCAATGTGACTTTCCAACGTTAACGAGCTCTGGCAATTACAATGTCTCCACAGTGTCTGTGACAAGACCAACAAAGGTCAAACGTGCGAGTAAAGATGATCGCACTTTGCTTTGGAGATGTATGGATTTATTGCATTTGGTGTAATTGGATACGTATTTCACCCTGAAAATTATGCCAAATGGACAGGAATGAAAATTAAAAGAATTTAAAAAACGGACTTAATGTACACAGAACTCATTTACACTGTTGTGCCTAAGTATGCGTGAAAAAGCTTTGTGTATGAAAAAAAGTAAACGATGTACAGACAATATGAGAAAAGAGCAAGATTTTAGTCAATTTTGTGAAATAATCTTTTTTTTTTTTTAAACAAAAAATTACTGAATCACAATCTAAATTTAGAGATAATATTGCATTTCAGTTCCTTGTGATTTAGGAGAGAAAGTGGCATCCAGGCGCTCAAATTCAAATATTAAAACTGATCATAAATGGGTATGATCATGTCATTTAAGCAGTGTAAAGCTGCTTGTTATCACAATGCCTTGATAGAAAGACATAATGAATGACCACACTACATGAATTGTTTCTGCCTATTAATCTTGGAGAGGTTTTTTTCCATTTGCAGTCTGGATTAGTAAAAGAAAGATTTTAACCTCTATTGACAAACTTCCAAAATAAATTTACTCCTATAACAAACTAAAGAAATTGCAAATGAGAGTATAGAGCTAATTAAGATTGATAAATGTTAAGATTTTCTACACAAAGAAAAAATATCCCCAGCTTCAGAGGGCAGCTAGGCTGTTTAATATTTTACTTTTTGGGTGATAAAACTAAATTTTTTAGTCTTCCCCTTCTGGTAGGATGGCTGTCGATAATAAAATCTTCTTTTTTTTATATGTTCATAATCCCTTTTTAAATGTGGTCTCCGGCTCATAGGTAAGACATAACAAACAAATAAAGCTTTTTTGTTTGTGAAGGTTACCTTTTATTTTAGCAAAACAACCCAGGAAATAATGAAACACTTGAAACCATTCAACCAAATATATCCTCTAGATATCCTCTGACAAAAAGCATCTTTAACTTTCATTCCATTTAGGAAAGCCAGCAGTAGTTCCTTGCAGGCTTGCAGATGTTAGCGCATGTTGATAAACTGAGCTGATAATTAAGATTCATAAATCTAAATTCTCAGCTAAAAAACATTGGGGAACTTTGTTTTATGTAATTGCAAGTATAATAAATCAAAAATAGTTTTCCGCTCTCCAAACGCAATGAATCAGTGAATGTTGAGGGCCACAAAGTATCCACCAGACCCGTGGTTCGAGTCTGGGAAAAACGAGGACACATTTAAAGGCCACATTTAAAGGAGTCTTTGAATTTGGACAGTCCTTGTCGCTGTGGTATGATATAAACAGTGAACAAATGCAGCCATTGATGTCAGGTTGAGTCCTTTCAGTGCTGTTTTCAGGTTGTCCACAGGGGGTTGCTAGAGCCTCCTCTGCTGGAGAACCTCTTCCACCTGCGCACCTGCCAGGTGGAATCCATTACTGCTGACGAGCCGGAGCAGTATATTAGGAGCGGTGGATCACCTCCTCGACGCCTGAGAATTAGTTGCTCCCGGTAACCTGAAACTGTCAGTGATGCAAGTTAATCCTTCTAGTGATTACATGTTCTCTAGACTTTCTGTGAATTTCATGTCTCTAGTTCTATATCTTTTTGTAGATTCCTGTCTCTAGTTTCTAGTTGTTGTTAGTACTCCAGTTCACCTTTTGGTCCTCCTAGTTTGAGTTTTTCGTAGTTTGCACTTTTGAATATTTTTGATAATTTTGTTATTATTTCTCCCCTCCTATGACCCTCATCATCTCCTGTTGCTCCATCCAGGTCATTACCCTCACCAGTGATCAAAACCTTGCAAGAATCCCACATTCTCCACAATTCTCCACAGGAAGAGGGCCTCCGGCATCATGAAGGACCCCGCCCACCCAGGACACTCACTTTTTGTCCCGCTCCCCTCAGGCAGGAGGCTGCGGAGCATAAAGTGTAAAACAACCAGACTGACAAACAGCTTCATTCCTGAAGCTGTGAGACTCTCGAACACACTCAATTTCAAATGAAAAACACTTTCTCATTTAACCGGCACTGTTCACTTTACTATCACACTTTAAAATGTCACTTCAAAATGTCACTAAATATGTCACTTGCACTCCGAATTTTCATTGCTGCTATGTCCTAAGTCCCATATTGTAGATTCTGTGTCCATATTGTAGAGTCTGTGTAGTCAAATCCTATTTGTCGTATAGTTCTTTATATTTTATTACATTATTTAAAATTGCTATCAGGGTGTAAACTGGACCGGGGGATTAGAATTTCGTCCCACCTCATGTACCACATGTGATGTGATGACAAATAAAATTCCTTGATTCCTTGATTCCTTGAATCTTCTGGTTTAACCGCTCCACTGCCTCAGCTCGGTCTGCCCGCTCCAGCACTCCCCATCTGCCGCGTTCTTCCCCTGGACAACCTTACCATCTGGACACAAGTTGAAAGGACTCACCACTCACTCCTCCCTGGCGTCAACAACCATCCACCGAAAGTAAGAACATTCCAATATTCATCACGCTCAGTCTGCACCACCTCACCCCACTCTGTTTACCTCTCAGTGGTCTCCGGTCTCCCACATCGTCCTTGCCATTCGTCTGAGTCCCCCGTTGAACTGTTGCCGTTCCCGCTGTGTCTGGATTCCCTCCGTGCTCGCTGTCTTTGGATTCCCTTTGCGCCCGCTGTCTCTGGATTCCCTCGCCGTATTCACGGCTTTCAGCATCAGACAATCCACAAACCTCCTCAGTAAACTCAAAATTATTTGCACTCCTGAGAGTCCTCTATTTCATGTGTGTCAGAAGCTTAAAAAACATGACAATTGAAGGATGCAGATCCTTACTCGAGAGTCTGAAAAATAAATTGTTCAGTGCATATTCACTATAGAAAGGAAGGAAAACCAAATTGAGTTTTCTGTTTTTGAAATTAGATTTTCCACATGTACTTTTTTTTATTTGCAGGTTGGGTTTGTTTAGCTGAAGAGTGGAACTGTTAAAAAGGTTTTGAATTTCTTAAAAACAAAACTCCACATTTTGCTTCATGAGCAGTTCATGTACAGCTGTAGTCAAGTCTTAATGTGTTTTAAACACAACGAATATAATGCAGTGCAAGTTTCAAAAATTTATGCAAACACTTGTTTATGCAAAGCTGAGCAGAATTTATCAGCACTTTCTGCTTACCAGTATCCAGATCCATTCTTAAGGTATTTTTTTTGTATTAATGACTAACATTAGCAAGGTTACATACACAAAAACTGACGCAACAGCCGCAATCAAGGAACAACATGTAGAAATATTGGTAAAAATTTAATTGCTTTGTTCTATTATAACAATGAGACTGACCTGTAAATTGTAAAACTACTTGATAATTTAATTCTTTTTATATTTGTAGTTCTTTTAAACTCATGACTCAAATCAAAACACTCTTCTTATGAAATAAATAAATTCCCCTTAAGCCCTATGTAAGCTCAATTTATTAATTTCAGTCTCAGCCATGGCAGAGCAAATAAAAAGTTCTCCACTAATATTCAGTTTTCTTACAATTTAACCGTGTTTTCTGTCAATGCTATTACCCATGTTGTTGGATCATATTAGCACTGATGAATGTGTTTGTTAGCTTATTTTCAATAATCGATTGAAAAACAGGTGATTTTAATTCCAGAACAATATTTGCTCCTTACGTAATGAACGTCCTTTCATTGCACACAACAGAAAAGGTTTCTGATTGCCTAAAGGATTTACTGGTAGTCCACAAAGTTAATCTCCCTGGTTTCTTTGACTCTTTTCCTTTTTACAACTTGTGTCAGGTAAACTGAAGGATTTTAGATTTGGAAGAAGGGCTGTTGTTCACACTATGTGAAACTATACTGTGCAGGGGATTGCTGTGAGGCCTCCAAACAGTAAACTAATGGTTCAGCGCTAACTGCCCACTAAGTGGGTGGGACAAAGATGGCCTGACCCCACTGGCCTTCCCACCAGTCCCCTCTAACAGCTTTGGCCTCAGGGTCAGCTCAATTTCCCCACTGCTGAGTGGTCATTACGGAGCACAGTTTTGATAAATGCCCACGGCTGCTGCTGCTTCTGCCGGCTCGAGGCTCTGCTCATCTGCCAGGCGCAGAAGCCCCGACTGTGCAGGCAAACAGACGGCAAAAACATGTGAGGAATAAGACAGTGGCACAAACAAAATAACCTGGATGTAATATGTCTCCACGGAGGAACATTTTTGCCTTTTCACATAAAAAATTCAATACAAACAGAGAAAAATAAAAGAGCCCACAGAGGAAAATAGAGGAAAAAAGTCCCATTAAAGCTGCTTCATCCTGCTGCTTGTTGTTCAGAGAGATGCTGCTGATAAAACACCCTGAATCTAATAATCTAACATTCCCCTCACACAAGTCCACCAATGAGCTGGTTTGACACTCCAGACTGCCAGAAATAGATTTGCTATGTTTTCTTTCATGGCCTCAATCATATATTTGCATGTCGTCTGTACCAAAATGTTTTGTGTGTTGGGGTATAAAACAAAATCACAAGCAATAGACATGTCACAGAGAGCTATTCAACATCAAACCTACAAGACTTGAAACCAAACAACACTGAATAAGCTGGATAAAAAATAAACAAAATTAGCATATGCACCCAGTAGGTATAAGGTATTTCTGGAAGATGTACAAGTCTGAATCAGAGAAGCTGTTAACCGGGCAGTTATTAGTGTCGTGCTAAACTTGTATTGCCTTCATGGTAACAAGGTGTCAAGTCCCATTTTTAGCTGGCTAAGCAATGTCAGGGAATCTTTGACTATTTTCCCCTGCTCAAAAGACACCAAAAGGGAACTTAGTAGCCCATATGTAAAATTGTATTAGACCATGATCATGTGTTTTTGTTTAGATGTGATAAGTTGTTAAATGTGATAAGAATGGAGCTAAAATAAAACAATCCTTAATGAAAACCTCTTAGAGGCAACCAAAAGCTTGCTAAAGAGGAAAAAAATGTGTTTCATTTAAACATTTTTTAACGTGTTTTACTGCCTAAGTCAAACTCCTGATCAAAAATCTATTCAAGTACTGTAGCAACACTCCAGGGTTTTATATCAGGGGTGCTGAATATAAATTATTGATATTCTTCTCAAATGTATATTTTCAAAACAAAATTCGAAAAACCTGTATTCGTTTCCTTCTACCACCCAATTAAACTCTACTTTATTTGGTCTATGATATGAAGTGCCATCAAACACACAAACCCTGTGCTTGTAAAGGGACAGAATCTGAAAAGGTTTAATAGGTGTACTGTAGACATTTTTGCAAGGCAGTGTAAAATGGAACGAACGGAAGCTTTGACACCAAGGCTCTGAGAGGCCCACTGGCTGTCCCAAGGTCGCCCAGAAGGCTTTTCCTTTCTTTAAAGGAAAGTTAAGAGGCACAGGAAAGTGTTGAAAGTAGAAACTCTCAAACAGTCCTGACTTGCACCACATCCCCTTTCGGCATAGAATCAGAAAACAGGATAAAGTCAAAGCCAAAAATAACTTAATTGATTGGACGCTGACATGTCCTCTTTTATTGGGTCTGTTCAGTCAAAATTTCATAATTGACATTCCAGGTTTTATAGAATATAGCACCGTCGTTGAGAAAGCCTCCTTAAAGGTGCCCCAATCTGACTCAGAACATAAAAATGCTTTGGAGCCTGAGTGTTTATAGTTTTCTTCCTGTTTGTGTTTGTTCACCACATGGTAAGGTAGACTTGATTACACACTCATACACAAACACAAGCCACCATTCAACAACAAAATCCCTTGAAGGCATCCCACCACAAAGATAATAAAGAACACCCCAGTCCTCAAAGTAGTCATTTCAAGATTGGGAATAAACAAAAAAATTTTAAACTGAAATAAATTTGTAAAAATAAAAATAAAAAAATTAAAAAAAATTAAATCTAAATATCTTAAAGAACAGAGAGAATAATAGTAAAACAAGGAAACTCTGTTTTTCATTTAGATCAAGAATTATGGGAAGTGAAATTTTGTGTTCTGTCATAAAGTTTATAACGTTGCATTTATGCAGAAGTGAGCAGGACCACAGGTCACTTGAAGCAAATTTACTTAAGCTGGATACAAATTGTTACCTTTAAGGCCAACAGTGCATTTTCCACATTTACCTTATAGTAACCACGTTTACTATTCTCATAAACACATATTTCTCACAGTTTCATGTATTTTAAAATGTTTTTATAATTAGTCAGACTGTAAAATAAAAAAGGGCTCATTTCTTGTTCGCATTTTCCTAATTTATGGGCTACAACGTTCATCTACCTTTTGTCTATAGCATCCTTTCTTGTCTCTCCCATTTTGAAAAAAGAGAAGCAGGCTTTTTTTTCACATAAAGTTTATGTTGTGAAAGTTGTGGATGAAAATGTATAATTTTGGAAGGTGCGTTGACGGCATCTGTCCAAAACAAATTATGGACTAAAATCTAAAATAAACAACATTTTGAGTTTTTATTTTATTTCAGTGCAAATACAGTGCTTACATCAAACACTGTGTTCTCTAAAAGATTTTAGTTATTAGCAGAAAAATATGACATAAGGAACAAGTTTGCTACTCATCACAATGTTGATTAAATAAATTTTTATCACTGAAGTATTGCAGTAGTGCCCATATTGATTACACTGGAACTGTATCTTTGGTGCACTGGAGCATTTTTATTTTATTTTTTATTATTATCTTTTTTTCTGTTTTAATTTTTTTACATTTAAACTAGAAACAGCACTCTTTATCAACAGTTTTTGCATATGTATGTACTCTCACAGACTCTCTCAAACAGTGTTTAAGGAATAAACCGACTGTAAACAAACACTTTCAGACAAGGAAAAGTAAACCAAACGTACCTACCTTCAAAATAGTCTTTGAACTCCTGGCTCTAAAAGACTTTGTGGCTCAGGAATGGTATTTTTTGTACACATGTGAGATCTGTTTGTTTTGTCAGAAATTAACTGGATGCCTTGGTGCACGCAGCTATAATTTTGCCACCTTTTTGCATGTTCAAACAACTTTTAGAAGTGGTTTTTTTTCTCTTACCTCATGGATTTTCTTTTCTTTCTTCCCAAACCATCTTCTCGTTGAAATCTCAACAAGTACAACATGCTTGGGCCTTTTTTTCTCTACAAGGCAATAAAAGGTATATGCAAAAGCATCAGGCTGTACTACGTATATTTTGTAGACTATATCATTTCCAAAGTATAAAGAAATTAAATTCTGGTCATTCTTAAGAGAGGTCTACTTTTGGGTTACAAATCCAACCAATTGGTTAAAAATGTTTTAAATTTACTCTAATATAAACAGATGTTACCCAGTATAGTTTGTGCATTCAAATATATTAAAGAGCAATCCTGGTTTAAGAAAGGATTTGTCCTGTAACCAGTGGATTATCAGTTCGAGCTTTCCTAAGTCAATTTGTGTGATATGGTAGCTTTGCTTCTGTCAGTTTTTCATCATTATCATAGCATATCAAGCAAACTGATAAAAATTTTTATTGTAGCATAAATACATAATACATCGCGGTCAAGAAAATACAACTTCTTAAGCAATCTAAAGTCTAATTGTAAAGGAGTAATGTAAATATTGGCCTGATTAACAGCATCTCATGATGAAGAGAACAAGCAGGACAGCATTAATAGGAACTTTAGAAACCAAATGTTTAATTTTTATTAGAAACTGAATAAATACTATGGAATTAATATTTAGACAATAATGATGTAAAGCAATTTCTAACTAAGTTTAGTAGGATCTAAAATTATGTAGCATTGCTTTCATGTTGTGTGTTACCTAACCATACAGAACCACATACAACGGTCACTGTTTTGTAGTAGAAATAAGATTTTAATCCTTCACATATACGTAATTTTCTTTCAGTTTTACCCAAAACATAGCAAAGAAAAACAATGCAAAAAAAAACTGTTCCAGTCTGCAAAGAAGACACTGAGGTACTGAGGTATAAGATTTTTCTTTCTTTGTTCCTTCATTGGTAAACATCAACACTACCTACTGCTATTTAGAAAATGCTGCATTTTGTTTGCACTGAAGAGAGCCCAGAGGCCTGGGTGTTGTTTTGAGTTTAGCTGTGCAGGATTCACCACAGATTCTTGTGGCATTCACCACAAATGGTGAAACACACAACTGAGGGAGTTCAATAGGTACGTACTCATGCGTTGCACTAAGCTTGACAAGGAAAGCTGATCTTTACTTATTTAAACTCTTGTTTAGATGGCTTGAGGGTTGTCATTTGACAGGGAGACTACTTCTTTTGATTAATTATTTAAAACTGATCACTGCTAAGAAAAAAGTGAAACTGTCAAAATAAAACAATCAATAGAATACCGTTCTACCATGAAGCTAAACAGTTTGATATTTAATTTAGTTATCATATCACTACATTCATGATTCAATCCATATACATAGTGCCAATTAATAAAACATGTCATCTCAAAGCGGTTTTAAATGAAAATCATTTCATTCTTATCATGAATACTAAAGCAAGCATCTTTTTTTCTCTGAAAATGGCGATCAGTCTGTATGTCTGGATGAATTCATGTGTTTTTTTTGTTCTCTTTTCTGGTTTCTGGAAACAACAGGCGAACACAGTGGGAGGAGGATGGAGGTACAGAGGCGGGGCTGCAGAGGTAACAGATTGGCTGTGAAATATTGTGGAGTCTGCCAGTTCCACCATGATGTATTGGGAATCGCTCGCTCACTAATTACCTTAAATTAACAGTAGAGTTAGGTGTGACAGTTCATGCAACTGTTTTCTCTGCCGCTACAGATGAATGGGTTGGGTGAACTGATGCCAGGATGCTGTTGACGATAATATCCTCATGTAAAGTTTTAATCAGCTTTATTATTCTTTTGTACAGATGAGCTATGAATGAGCCACAGCATATTTGAAGATTCAGACATTTGTGTCAGTGAATAAATAATTATTAATACTTTGATGAGATTTCTGTAATAAAAGATCATCTTCATTCCTTACAGTAAATGTGATGACAAAGATGACTCTGTAATCACGGTGTTCTCCCTCCAATAACATTTTGGCTTCATAAAAACTCGATGAGCAAAGTTTGCATTGTTGCCAGGAACATTTGGATGGTTTTGATCCACTTCAAAATTTGTGCAGCTGTATCTCAACTAAAGTTGTTGCCTGAATCAGAACATGTAACTAAATCGTTTGGATCAACTCACACACAGAGAGCATTATTTCAATCCCCCTGTAAAGAGAGCCCAGGGAGAATTTGTTGGTTGGTGGAAAAGACCAAGGAAAATGTTTTCTGATAAATTATTCAGCGTCCCACTATCCCTTTAGGGCAGTGTTGCATTGCAACGGTGTGAAGCATTACCCCTTTTTCTCTTTTTCTCTGTCATTCTTTCACAGTGTCCTTTTCCTTTTTGTGTCTTTTGTGTCTTTGTGTCTGCGTCTTTTTTTTTTTTTGCTCCCTCAGTTTTTTCAGTGCATCATTGCTGGGCCTTAAACCCCCAGTGAAAGGCTCACATCTTGGGCAAGATGTTGGCAGTAATGATGGCAATTAATAACACGTCATAATCCTGTAGAGAGCAAAAAGGTAAGTGTGCAAGAGACGCAGTGAGGGTGTGTGCTTCAGAGATGGAAAGACATTATTTAATGTGCAGGAAAGCGGAGATCTTTGAATGTCCATGTATTTATGTGTAAAACAAGGTCATGAAAAGAAAATAAGCGAGGAAAGGAAGGAAGGTTTTTGCAGCTGCAGATCTTTAGGACTTGTGAACCTTGGTGGACACAGGTGTTGTACACATCTGAAGTTAAATAGCCTCACACGGCCATATCCACACACACACACACACATACTAAGGCTTTGGAGGTCACTGAAAAGAAGTCATAGGCCAAGTCTCACGTTATTGGTACATTTCTTTACACGGTAAAAGATTGAAAAAAAATGCTCTTTCATTTTCTTACTGCAGATTTCATTAATACGTTATGTTAAGTACCAGTAATCAAAATAAAGATCATGTAGACAGAAAACTGTTATAGAAACATTTTACAAAGTAGCTAATGTCTACTTTTGAGCAATTCCAATTTCTTCATTATTAGAAACTCTAGTTAGTTTTTAACAATTTTTCAATTTTTAAGGAAAATATTATTCACATCAACATTAAATGTTAGTACCGTATATAATATAATTTTCCCACTCAGCAGTGGAGTCAACAGTAAATGTATTAATGTATTGATGGGATAAATACATTTACTGGAGGTGGTTTGTTAATATAATACGATGCTGCATGTGGCTGCAGTGGAAACAGCTGCACAACGTTCAAAACCTCACCTCTGTGTGTTGGTATTCTATGTATGTGTGTTTTTCTCCAGGTGCACAGACAGTGCATGCCTGTTGTGCCGCCTTCGCCTCAGTGCAAACTGCAGCAGACAGGTGTGATTCTGAACGCCCTTCCTTTATTTTAACACACTAAGTTATGCTAATATTTTCATTCATGGGAGTGTTTGAATGCATCCTGGAATAACAACGTCTAGTCTGGCACTGTCAAATGGGTTCTTACTTTCCTAATTAAATGAATTGCATGACCAAACTTTTTTTTAAAGGGTTATGACATTGGTAAAGGCTTTTTTAAGGTACGTCGATGTTGAATTTTGTTAAATAATAACAAAGCAGTCGTCCTGAACAAAGGTCATCAGGTCTTGGTTTTAGATGTGTCCACAATTGATTAAGATGATTACATCACCTCGTTGACATGCATCCAATCGCTGCACAACACATTAATCAAACATTTATTTACACCAGGTGTGTAGAAGCAGGGATACATGTTTGGTTGGGGTCAGATAAATACGTCTAATGTTCGTTAATTTGTCCCCTTTTGTCCACACATGTTTATTAATTTGCTGCCAAAATAACATTTGATCCAGATACGAGTAGAAGCTTGTTTAAGCATGATTAGTTAAAAGGATGTAACTAGGTGAATGTTTCTGTACTCTTGCTAAAGAACTATTATGTTCATGGACAAAATTTTGATTTCAAAGGTGTTAACGAAACTCTTGTATATCAGTTCACCATGTTTTCTCACAGTTCTTCTAGGTTTCAATTGTTACTTTTAAGTTTAATGGTTCCTTTTTTGGTTTGACTGGTTATTAAGCATCTAGCAAAACATTATGATGTTTTTCTTAATCCCGTAGTGCCTGTTCGCACCAATTACCCCACAGCTCTGTGTTACTTGTGGCGCATTCGCACAGGATGAGCAAAGTCTGCGTTTTACTCGAATTTACTGACATTAAGGCCGGATATAATATAAATGCTGTTGTAACATCATCTGCACCTATGCATCTGTTTTCATACACCACAACTTTTAAAGTAGTACTGGAAACCAGACAGCTGTCAATACTGCTCACATTCCAGGAAGTCTTACAGCTAATTAATGATACCACCCGCAGCACTACTATTGGGGCTGGGTGGGCATTATGGAGTAATCTCTGTGCCACCAGGTCCACGGGCACAGAGCCACCTGAAGGAGCAACAACCACAAGCGTTTGGTGCCCGGACACGCGCTCAACTCCAACAAACCGCCTTCTCGCTCAGCTCACTCCGCTCGCACTCGGCTCCCTGCAACTCTATATTATATGTAAATGAGCCGCGCTCCCAGCTAATCAAAGACTGGCCTTTTTCATCCAATTAAATAATTCCTTCCAAATACAAAAAGTTGATTCATACTCTCAGACTCACTAACATTTCAGCAGAGCCGCGAGTGCAGACACAGAGCAGAGCACTAGCTGAGCGGGCGAGCGAGCAGTTTGTCAGAGTTGAGCGTGCGCCCAAAGAACTCATGAGCGAGCGCGCCTGAGATTCACACACACATGCCCACAACCATTGCTCCCCCAGACAGCTCCGCGCCCGCAAACCTGGCGGCACAAAAACCACGTCACACACAGTCATTTTCCTCAGAACCGCAAAAAAGTATTTCAGTATTTGACAATTTTGTTTAAATTGTGTTTGTACTGTATGTTTGCACATAATAAGAAATGTTGTTCAAATAACAATATCTGTGGAAAAATAATAAAAATCCAAAGTAACTATATGTGTAATGGCGTAAGTACTCGGCATCAGTGAGTACTCAAATGCAAGTACTCGTACACTACTCATTTTGGAAAAAAGTAGTATCGTTGCATCCCTATCAAAAATCCAACAACAACCAAAATAGACCCTGCCACCATATAGTTATAATTGAATTCAGCAGCGCGTCTGATGATTGTAAGCTTCGTTAGCTTCTAAGGAGTGACAGCGGAGACAGCCAAACACACAAGAGATCCAAACAACAGAGAGCCAATCAAGTGCTAAACTCTGAGAAGCGAGGTTCAGCTTGTGCGGTTGTTTTCTGCTTGGTCCTAGTGCTGAAAAATTTGGTGTAGTGTAGGGGAATATTGTTTTTGGACAGTAAAAAGTGCAGGGGTGTCAGTCTGAGGTTTTTTCCAGCATGGTTGTCACAGGAGGTCGCCAGAGCTCTGTGCTGGCTGAGCATCTCTCTACACCTGTGCGGTTCCCGCACAGGTGTAGAGAGATGCTCAGCCAGCACAACACCTGTGCGGTTCCCGCACAGGTGTTCTCCATCTCTTTGATGAGGCTGAGGTGCACTTAAGGAGCCGTGGACCAGCTACTCATCGTCTGAGTGTTTGTTACTCCCGGTAACGTATCGTTCTCAGGGCCAGTTTTTAGTCTCTAGCTCTTTAGCTCATTATCAGTGTTCCTAGCCTCTAGTGCTTCTAGTGCTGCTCTCTAGCTTCTCAAGTATTTACCTCCTGTCGTGTTTTTCCGTGCGTCTTGTAACATTCTCTGTACCTGCCCTCATGATCCAAGACTACCAGTGCTCACATTCTCCAGAAAGATCCTGCTCCCACGACCTCCTGCAGCTCAGCTCGATCCTCCCGCTCAGCCATCTTCGCACTCCGTGGACAACCTAACTCCAGAAACATCGATCAAGCGTCATTCATCCACTCAACAAGTAAGATTATTCAATTTTTCTTCACAATCTGTCCGCATCATCTCACCTGTTCTGCCTTCACCTCAAGAAGTCTCCGGTCTCTCACGTTGCTCTTGCCGATTCCCGTGACCTCCCGTGCTTCCTGCCGAATCCCCTCCAGAAGACCATTTACACTCCCCTTCAATAAACTGTTTAAATTTGAACTCCTGAGAGTCCTCTGTCTATGTGGGTTAAGAGCTTAATGAACATGACAAGTGGACCAAGTTGGACATTTGAAAAAGTGCAGGGGACATTTCCCCTGTGCCCCCCCCCAAAAAAAAAATTACGTCTGTGATTATGCTGGATTTCCACACCTGATCTACAATCTGAGCTCATTTTGGCATGGTTCTTCAGCTGGGAACATGTGAAGTACTGCTTGTTGGTGTGCTCTGATGTCTTGTTATTTAGTTGTTCTTGGATTGAGATGGTTAGATAGAATGCATGAGAACTGGCACTAATCCAGTCTGTAAGGGTAAAGGTATGGACCAAAAAGCCAAACTCTCCATTCAGCAATTGATTATGTTTTCTTACCCTCATATATAGACGTGAAATAAGGTATATGACCAAAATAATATCTTTAATGGCAACAATAGCAGAAAACAATATATTTTGCAGTATGTTCTTAAAAATACGTTAAGAAGCACCATCATCTAAAAGTACCTCACAACCAAAGAGATCTAATTTGCTTACACAGTTAGGGGGCCTGCTGGGTAACTCTTTTTAGAGCATTTCCGTGTAACGTCCCAGCGGGAGGATATTCTGCAGCAGATCCAGAACTGGCTGGAGGGCTGGGGAATGCATTGGGATTGCCCTGAATAAATTAAGTGATGTCGCTGCTAAGTATAATCTCTGGGTTTCTTTCCTGGTGCCTGTTAGTTCATGGCTAAATATTAAATGAGCATAACACAATGAATAGTTGGATAGATAAGAAAGCATGCAAATGCAGGCAGCATTTGTCTTTAAAAAAAATATATACTTTTTTTATATTGTTTGTTCTCTTTCTGTTTTAAATTTGACCAAATAGCTGCACAATTCTTGCACTTTTTGTCGCTTACATCTTCAGAAAATGTTCCTAATGGACTCATTGTTGGTGTGTTCACATACATTCAACACCCTACATCTATTGTCTGTCTTAAGCCCTTTAACCTGTCTTATAGGTGCTTCATCATTTAACAGGACAAACTTCCCTATTGCTTGTTGTAGTCCACCCTCATCAATGAAGCACACCTCTAAAGAGTTGATTTAGTCACAATGTTGCACCACAACAGCTACCTGCAAAGCCTGAATGTTCCTGCCCCAAACAGCCAAAGTTTACAAAGCACTAGCAATTTGTAGACTCCTATTAGTGGCCATAGGAGGTGCATTAGTAACTGTCAGTGAGCCCTGCCTGATGCACTGCTCTCATTTGACCCAATTCATTCCAGTGGGTGTGTCCCCATGGCAGTGATATATACTCCCTTTGATTTTACTGATGTATAATCACTCAGCTCTCTAACATCACACAGTTATCTTTAGCTCAATAGGCTGAGGAAACAATGAGAAACCATACATAAGCTTTCCAAAGGTTGGGGCAAAAGGGGGATTGTAATGGTTTATTGGTGTTTATAGTGGGGGATTTGATGTGAGACTTGCTGGTGTAGAGTACTATAGTTGGGCCAGATGAAAAGATGACTATCATTTATATAATCAGGTATCTCCTGTTTATAATCTCACTCCCAAACAAAATGTGATTTATTAATGTGGTTTTCCATGTACGCTTAGAAAAAAAGCTAAAGCTTCTCTTGTAAAACTTGTTGTAGCTGAACAACGATAGGTAGAAATCTGTCATGATTATCTGTAAAGTTATAGTGGAGGGAAAAGAAAAATAGTACCTGCATGAATAAGATTTCCTTCGGCAGATGTGTTTTGTTGTCTCCATTATTTTGGAAGAGCAGTGCTTACACACCATGTCCTGGAGCTCGATATTTTAGGTTTCCTTTTTGGTAAACAGCGCTCTAAAGACATGTAAAACTTTCCAAAAAATAAAAATAAACAAAAACATGTGTTGCTTTTTCAGAAGTCCTTATGGTGTACCGTAACTCTTTATGAATTAAAATGCCAATTTACCTAACTGTAACCTGAAATATATATTCACAAAATCACATATTTAAAGATAACTAATATGGCTTCTTTTGTTGAACAATCTTCATCAGTTTGTCTGATACTGTACCAAAATAGTATTTCAATGAATGGAAAAGCTTGCTGGGACATGTTTAATTATCCCCGAAATAAAAGCAATGTAAAATGTACATACACAAAAAAGGGAAAACAAAATATGTTTTCTATTATACCGGCTTGTATCCATAACTATACTTAGCACTATTTTGTTTTATAAAGCATTGCATCACAGCTAGCTTCTTTAAACTAGCGCTACGAAAGGCTAGTACCAAATCTGCAAGCTTTGTGCTATAAACTATTGCAAAAGAGAGCAAACTTAACATTTTATTTATACTTGGTAGAGGGATCTCTGTTCTATAATCTTTGAGTGGAAAAATTAAATAATCGGTTCATTGTTGGAAGAAGTGTATAAAAAATTATAAAATGGATATTTACAAAAGATAGTCGTAGTGGTCAGAAAAATCTGTCCCTTTGGGAAAAGCTGTTGTTTTTTGGCAGAAGGCAGGGAAAATCATTATTTACATCAGATTTAACTGCTTTGTTTGCTAAAGTTTTTCTTTCTCTAAAGGTACTTAGAAACCCCCTTAAAAATCTCCCCGGGGTTAATCATTTTCTCAGAGCTCTACCTGCAAAGAAGTTAGCCCAGTTGTATGACCGTCAGAAAGATTATTTGTTGGTGTTGAAACAACTCTAAACGATATGTACCAGTTTGCTCCAACTCCAACAGAAACAATTAAGGGATCAGACTTTAGCCTCGAAGAACCAGAATCATTGAAAACTACCCCACCCCCTTATTTTGAGTTAATTGAAGCATAAATTACAATATACTATGATGTTTTTTTACAAAATAAACTACAGGTCACCTAGTTTCTCCTTGCCATAGCATTCGTAAGTTGTATCTCCTGTGTTCCACCTACTTTCACGACACTGGACACAGATTTCATTTCACCGACAAACGTCTGAGCCAGTATTATTCTGTGTTTGGTCTCTTTCTTCATTGTATGAAGTAAGCAGTTGCCCTTGATGGTCTAGCCAAGGGACATTCACTGAAAGATGTAAGCCCACAATATATATCCCTCCCAGATGTGAATCTGATGCCATGTTGACCAAGCTAAAATATAACCAGAAATGTGAGGTGTACTCACTTTTGTTGTTGTATAGTAAAAAACTAATATAAAATAAACCAAAATTATGTTCCCCAAGACCTGACAAAAAAAATGATGTCATGTAAATATGTAAGAAAATATAATATCAAACAATATTTTGGGTTGAATTAACTTTACTCATTAACTTTTAGTGTATTGAAGGAATAGATGGTCATAGTGTTATTGTCATGAAGGTATATTCTGTTTGCCTCCTTTGCTCCTGAAAGGCGCTCTCTCTTTTTCTGTTATAGCATGTTTGTTATTCTTCTGGCATGGTGGACATCAAGGGGGAGTAAGAAATGCATGAGATTCATCTGTGTGCCCTTCCAACCCTGATGCAAAACAACAACCTTTGCCCCACCGAGGTTTTTCATCCCAGACCCTTCATCTGTGCTGTCTCTCTATCGCTCTGCATAGCATAGCATAAATCAAACTGTGCTGTGTCTCTTGCTCAGAGTCACACCCCTTTCTGCCTGTATCACATTCACAGATTTAGTAGCATTGTAAATAGATAAACACAAGCAGCATCTATCAATGCAACTGGAAGAAAGGGTCGGTAATCAGAGTTTGGGCATTACAGCCAGCACCAGCTATCTCCATTCACCTTTGGATAAATTCATTGGTGTGACCAACACAGGTTGCATACTAGGGGCCTGACAAATCACCCCAGTCAGACCACAGGGCTATGGGGCCTCATTGGACTGGCCTCTAAGTGGTCTTTGGCTTCAGCAAAAAGGATGGGCCCTGTCAAGCACAGCAAGATTAAAAAACATACTGTGAAAGAAATGATTTGTTATTAGAAAACACTTTTTTGAGAATTGTTGTGCGGGAAAACAAATATTTATGACATCATAGGGTGTCTGGCTCAAGAGGTTATTTTACCCATCCTTCTGCTGTCCTCCTTGTATTTTTGAACAATTTATATTTTTATGCTATTTTCAAAAGCATAGACTAAGCATAGTTTTGTTAAGGGTCCTGATCATTCCTTTGGTCCCACATGGGATGTTTTGTACCATCCATACATAAATGGGTACCAACCAGGAGATATTTTTTACTCGCTATTACAAGTATTAGTGGCTGTAGACAATGGAAAGACTTTCGGATGAAATAATAGAGAATCATATCAGTAGAAGTTGGCTCATAGTTATTTTTAGTTTAGTTAAGCATCTAAATTCCGTGTTGCATGACTTTCAACGGGTCAGAACTACACTAAATAGAAATGAGCCATGCATTGGATATCAGCAAATTTTGATTAGTTATGGTAATTATTGTAATTCAATAATTCATAAAGCAATAAACAAGTGTGCCATTGCACTAAGGAATCAAAAGTATGCCAAAAAACATCTATCACCCCATTGACCAATCACCACAAGCATGAGGAATCTATACAAGGCCGGATAAATGGATGCTATCAATATTAATGCCGAATTCTGACTTTAACATTTTAGAGTTATAATTTATATTAACCATAACAGACAAGTAAACATTTTTTCCAATCTAATGTCCCATTTTAACAGTTTTTGGTCCAAACATCTCCAAGTCTCACTGCACCTGAAAAACAAAAGGATTTTTCCATCACCATACCCTTTTATAAAGACACACACATTTTCAACACATCTAGACAATCATTTTTCCATCCAGTAATTCAAATCGTTAAGTTACCATGACCGCTAACAAGATGAAAGTTATCGTCAGGAGGTGCAAGTCATACATAATATCGTGTATTGTGGGTACTTCTTCACATCAGGAGAGAGTTTTTGAGATATACTGTACGGGCCACCAATGTACTGACAGCATGGTTAAGAACAGGGCCATGGCTAAGGGAAAATAAACATTATTTCTCTGTGGTTTACCTGACGTTTGACTTTGAGGGCTGAGATTTAATGGCACTTTTGCTCCAGACACTCAGTAGACACACAGCAGTAAATTATTTGAAGGTTGGAGGTATGCACAATCCTGCCGACAGAAAATATTAGGTGCTTTTTCTTCACCCCTTGTGTGTATGTGTGTGTTTGGGAGCGTGACACAGGGAGCATGAGAGACACCATGTGAGTGTTATGTTGCCCGTTGTAGCTATTTCACACTTCAATGGTGCCCTATTGAAACTCCTCCAATGGATAGGACACTCATTAAATACGTTTCATCTGTGTTTGCGCCGTTTCACTGAGGCAATTCTAAATATTTATTAGATAAAAGCAGTAAAAAAGATCAGTTTGTTGCCAAAAGGTGGTTACTAGATTTGACACTGGGGAAAGAGAAGTAGAAGGTGGGTTTGCTTTAACAATTGTACCACCTCTAATAAGAAAGAGCAGATGCAAATAGTTTAGTTTAACACTTGTGTTACAATTAAAGATTTTACGATTTGATTTACACACTTTTAGGCTAAAAACAAATGCTATGCTAATCAAAACCTAACATTTTTTTACTGTAAAACTTGATAACTCATCTAGTAATTGAAAAATTCATCATACTTTTAAAAAACACAAGCAACATGTAAAATTATTACAAATTAGCGCAAAAGACATTATTGAACAAGTTATTGAAAAATCCCTGGCAAAACAACCTTTTTTTAAGCCAAACCTTTTTTTAGTCAAAATTTTTAAAAGAACTAGAAACCTGTGATCTTGAATAAAAACACATCAAGTTATCCAACACTTGTTGGAAGAATCCTAAGCCAAAAAGTGTCATTTAAATTAAAGTATTCCTTGATTAGCTTCTGATTTTATAAATACACAAGATTCATGTTCTCAGTAACTTTTTGAAAAAAGCCTGTAAAAGGCTTAAAATAGATGCATCACCAAATTCCATTTTAGGACCAGTCTTCTTTTTCTTGTTTGTTGTTGACGAACCTAAATTCAAAAATTTATTTTAGGGACAAATGTGTTCAGATGACCTTGACATACAGTTTATATACACCTATTATATACACATATTCATTTATTCCCACTGTCTGAAGTTAAATCAGTTTGTTTTAGATCAGCTAAATTTCCTCAAATTATATATTTTTTAGAGTTTGCTCGCCTTGGGAGGCTGGATACTTAAACCTGAATGTCTGATTAATCAGATTATTTCAAGAAACTATCTGATTACATTGAAAGAGGCTTACTACAATTACACTACCAGATGGTTCTAAAATTTATAAACAGTCAGGCTAGAAGTAACACATCTTTACATAAAGCAAGAGGAATTGCTCGACATAGATTTTAGTGTACAAACAAAATACAGAATGAGAATACATGAAAAGAACATGTCATATTCACTGTTTGCCTTGATGTCTGGAAAAATTCCCTTTAGTTCCTCACAGGTCCATGCATAATACATTTGCTGACTGCAATTTTAGGGTTTTTAACTACTAGATACAACAAGTGTCACCATTTTTCTATTGATAACTTACCTGGTATGATTTTTTTTAAATGTCTTCGTGGCTCTCGTTTTCTTCATTCAACTGAAGCCTTACAGTAGGAAGGGCAGCGAGAGAAGTGGAGGTCATGCAGGAATTGAACCGGCGACAGCTGCATTTAAGTTTGTAGTGTCTGTGTGTCTCCTCTGTTACAGACCTATCTGGTGTCCTTCTTTTCAAAACTGTTGATTCCTGTGTAAATGTGTTTCTGATTTTATGTTACTACTAGTTTAAAATATAATTCTTTGGTTATGTAATAGTGGTTTCACTTTTCAAAAGCCAAATCAAAGAATAGGCCATCAAATTTGTCTAAGGGCCAATTGTAACACTGTGCCCTTTTAAAGAAATCCAACATAAAGATGGTTTCCATCAGTAAACATTATGAGGGTTAAAAAGACATTAGAATTTTTCTCACTAGGGCTGCCATACTTACCTTGGACTTATTGGCCTATAAAATCATCATATTTGGTCCCTCTAAATTTGTTTGATTGCATTTTCCTACATGCCACCGGAAATATGCGAGATGTTATGTTACACCCTATTGATTACCTGTGTTAATTAAAATTTTAATTAATTTTTTTTATGGTCAGCATTTCTCTTGTGATAATACTATAGAGAGAGAGAGAAAGACGACTGTGGCCATCATAAATCTCGTCTTTATTTGCAGGAGGCTGGCCATCAACAAATACAATTGTGTACATAAAATTTTACTAACATTGATTTTGAAAATATTAATATTACTTTAAACACCAGAGATGTATTATTTAATTTAGAACCACAAAGCATAAAATCCAAGTGCTATAACTCAGTTAATGAACAGGAAAAGTCCATTACAGAGCTATCAGCAGACGCATCATCTGATGCGCATAAGCGCCTGTGATAGAGGCTGAATCATTTACTTTAGGCTAAACAGAAGACTCCTTTAATAACAGCAAGAAGCACCAAAATGAGTTTAGATGAATGACTGTTTTTTCTTTCGTCTTAAAAAACCAAAGACATTATGAAAACTACATTTAAATGCTGCCTTGTGGATTTATCATATAGATTGCAATGAGTAGTCCCAATGGAATCATTTAACACCCAAAGCCTACAGAGCCATGTAATGTATAAACTTACATTAAGATTAAAAGCAAGAAGAAAAATCCATTTGTGATTTCTTCTACTTAAATACTTGCTTTGTTTTAGTCTAATAGAGCTAATTCTGTCTCAGTGTAACTGTTTGAAGTGATGAATAAATAAACATTTAACACATACAATTTACTGGGCAAACAGTTTTTTTTTTCTATCTTCTGATGAAGCAATTTTTCTTCTATTTGTGTTAACACATTAGAAGGCTACCAAAAAGTCTTAAAGTGTGTAAATTGATTTAACTAATGTAGTTTAAAATACAATTAAAATCCTAGAAGATAAAACAAAATCAAATGTCTTCACAGAGACATATACTTCAATGGGCTGGTAAAGTTGCAGACCATACTTTGCACTGTCTCATCGGTATCCAGCAGTGTGCGGTAAGTAGAGGAATGCTAGTTTTAAATTAAGTGCTGAGTGGCGTGGAGATGTAATGAACCGAGATTGGCCTGGCACTGGGTAATATGCTGCAGGCCTTATGGTATTTATGGTTTAAAGTGAGGGGGCTTCTGTTTTATCCCTGTCCACCTCAGTTTCATTTTGTCCCATGACTTTACTACCTTTTTTAACCTTTTTGACCCCAGAGGGGAAAAAAAGACAACAAAATATTGCATCAATGCTTTGCATGTTAGAAACCCTTTAAAAGCTATGCATTGGTTTTATTTTAATATTTGTTAAAATGATTTAGAAAACAAGTTTGAAAATATGGTTTAAAAAAGCTTCAAATACAAACTATGTATGCTTTGATTGTTTGCAAAATCTGCATTTCAAATTATTATGGTACTTGGATTATCGTTTATTAGAATATTTTGTGAAAATTATATCATTTTATTGCTAACGGATCAAACGGGAGAACAACCTTTTCCTCAGGCAAAGTATTAAAACAGAAATTTAAAGAGAACAAACAAAAAGCCCTATTAGCTGTCCAGACACTGAAAAGAGACATGCCTTTGGGAAGACATTCTCTTTGGAACAGCAGCACGGGAGGTGTCATTGTCTCCTCGCCGCCTTGCCTCCTACACGGGCCTGAGTGATATGCTCTGGCATTGTTTTTCTGGAGGATCATTGGGATCAATGAGTGGCGTGTTGTTTTAAGGGCTGAGCTCGAACCGAATGGCTCCTTTGTGAGAGCCAGTCTGCCCGTGGCTGCTCACAACCCAGGGGCCGAGCCTAACAAGATGGGCTCATTTACAGCCTTTATGACGAACTCAGCGGTGTCCTACCAAAACGGTGCCCTGAGTTACTCAGTTACAAGCTAACTTCAGTTTAAAATTCCTCTTTTTTCCGCTATTCTAAAACATACAAATCTAAAATTTAAACCAGTACATTTAATGTTAATGTACCACAGACTCCTTAAAATAATCATCATGCTGAATTTTGATTGATGTGTTTGAAAATTTTTTGTCTTCAGGCTTGTTTTTTTTATTTCTACATGAATCATGTTAAATAAAACTTGCAATGTGATGCAGAATTAAATTGAGATTAATAATAACTTGGTGAGTTTTACAATTTTTATCATAAGACAAAAGCTAAAATAACAACTCTTTAGTGTCTTGCCTTTGCTATAATAGCACCTCTTGTTTACTTAAAACATTTCAATTGTAAGCTTGATATGATACAAGGTAACTAACTGACTGAATAGTCCTGTATTGTTTTATTGCATTAATTTATTTGCTGTTATTTGTTATTATGCAAAAGTACATTTATCCATTCCAATTTCCACCTTTAGTCCTGAAAGGAACAAAATCGAAATAAAAAAACTAAGTCTGAACAACATGACTGCAAATCTATAAACAGTTAATCCACACAGTTAATAAATTCATTACATGTATTTAATTCTCTTTTGAAAAATACATGCTGGGACTATTGGTTTAAACAGATAAAATCCCAAATTTTCTTAAATGGGAAACAACAAATAAAACTGGAATTTGACTGTTATTGGCACCAAGCAGTTTTAGGATGGAAAATTGACTTCCTTACTTTTAAAAAAAAAGCAAGCCTTATATGTATGAAAAAAGCTTAATTTTCAAAAATAGTTACGCTCAATATCCTTTACTTAGTCCTTTTGGTTCTAGTCCTGATAATGTAATCTATGTAGCTTGAAAATTGCCTGTCAATTTATCAACACTGATTCTCAGAGATTTAAATAAAAAATGTTATAAACACCTAATCTTTCAAGCACCCACATATATAGATTTCAAGACACTAGTACAGTTCATGTCTTTAAACAATATTATCCATTGGTGCTGGATTATTAGTTGATGAATTTGGTTCATATTTGCATTGAATTTTAACTCGTAACTGGAAATTTCCAAGTCCCAGGTTGTACAAATTAAAGAGGTGTGAATCCCAACAAACCTTATAATCTAGTATCTCTGATTTGCCAGTCCCATCTAATAGTTGACACATTGATCTTATTGGAAAGACCATCAATTGTACCTTGTTCCTGGTTTAGCGTGGCCAAATTCACCTTATAAAGGGAGTTCAGTTGTCCCACATTGTAACTAGTTCATTCACATTTACTTTGCAAATAACTGATAAAGTTGCAGAGTTTCTCTAAAAGCAGCCCAAGCACCACCAAGTACGGTGAGAACCATGATAATTATCATTAAAGGTAAACCACAGATACCTCTTTTGGTAATAAACTAGGTTTATCAGGCTCCTTTTGAACTATTGAATAAAACATCATAGAAGTGCTTTAAGTTGATAGTCCATTTAAGATAACCCTTAAACCATAAGCTAGATATCAAATATGATGTATAGATGTTAAGCCTTGCTAAAACATATTAAAATCTTAAACAGCAAAGATCTGAATATTCCAGACATATATGATGCACGTATGAGACCTCCTTTCATGCATGCACTAATGTATTAAGAGTCACCATAAATCCCTCCACCACACATATACACCTAAACACATTTCATACATAACTATGTCTGATCAGCATTTTCTTCTAGAGGCGAGTATTGACAGCTTTTGTTATTCATAGCATATTTAAGCTATTATATTTTCTCCTCCGCTGCCATAATGTTGCCAGCGTTGCGGAACACATTGGTACCTATCATTGGCCCGCTCTTTTTAACAAACGTCCTGAGGCGTGACATTATTACCCATCATCCATAAGGAACCTATTCAATGACCAAACAGGGCTGGTTGTTCCTTTTATGGCTGCCACGCTCGCTGTGAGCGCCAGAGTTCAAAAGGGCATGGCCTTCATGCCCTCACGGTGTACAGACACCATTTTTTTATACTGCGTTTAATCGAAACACTGTGTGCTACATCACAGTTATGCTTTGGGCAAATTAAACCCGGTGTATTGATTTCATATTTGTCATTACATCCCAGGCACTCGTGCCCTCCCAAATCGTCCTGCTGGCCTCCCCCCTGTAGACACGCATCCCTTCATCGTGTAGTAAATCAACCTTTATAGAGCCATATTTGTTCAAGAAGCGCGTTGTATTTTCCATTGTTTTGGTGCAGCAGGGCTTTCTTTCCTTTGGCTAGAGTCACTTTTTAAGGCTTTGCCCTTCCCAGGAGTCACTTAGGGCTATAAAGGAATCCAGTCAGGCGAGTGCTTTAAACATAGATTTGTTGTCTAGCATTTGTCAAAGGTCAACAGCAAACAAGCCCTTCGGTGGCCATTTAACTTTGCAGCTGAACTTGTTCTCTTTCTCACACCGATTTGTGATTAGGAACTGTCACTAACCTTTCTTATCCCCCTCAACTCAAAAACAGGTGATTCATAACGGGACAGAAAGGTCACGTCAGGTGGCATGTTAGTATTTCACTTAAACTTTGATTAAAGATTTTTGGAGAGGATGGGAAAACAACTTAATATCTGTGTGGTCCTCCCGCTCCTTCCTTCGTGCCCAGAGTTCTATATTTCCTGCAGAAATCAATAAGGTGGGAGCTGAAGAAACCATCGCTGAACTCTCTCTAGGTACCGTGCACATTCATTCATCCTCAGCCCCCCTAATGGCTCATGGAAAATTGAAGGAGGATACAAAAACAGACAAACCTTGTACTTCACAGGGTTTTGCAACAACAGCAGTTATCAATGTTTTTTAATAGAAAAACAAAACATTTTAATCTGTTACTTTGTTATGCTTTCGTTTGGCTATTAATGTTTGTTCATTCATCCATGTGTTGAGTTTCATTAGGGTGTTGGATTCATAGTGTTGACAGTAGAGTTGTATTTATTGAATATGGAAGATTACCAAGTTTATTTCAGGTTTGTGAGCACTTGTGTTGCTAGCTGTTAATAAAATACAGCGGGAAGCCCCTGGAGCAAGAACCAGCAATAAGTTTTAATCAGCTTATCACAACTTTGCAGAAATGAAACTACTTTTTCTTTTTACAGTTCATTACTAATCATATACAGTATAAGAAAGAATATAAAAAAGAGATATGGAAGAGTCTTCAACACCAGGTTTTAAGAAAGTACATAGCCGAGATCACAACTGTTGGCACTCCAGCTAGAGACATGTTAAAGTAAATATTAGTATGGGCAATTTTGTGACCACCAGATGCCACTCTTTGCTGCAGTTCTTCATCAGTAAGTTTGAGATTTTTCTTTTATTTAATTTTCAATTGCCATAAATTTTATAAGCTGAAACACAAAGCATGTGAAGCCACTTCCTGTTTTCGACCCCCATTTTATTTGAGTCAGGAGGCGGATTCATAGGTAGGAGGTTTGAATGTCCAAACTAAAAAAATATGCATAATGCACGATTGGTAAAAATGAAATTAAAAAGGGAGAGAAAAACTAACTGAGAGATGGAAATGGCATCCTTACTAAGCACTGTACACCCTGCCAGCAATGCTTTTCAGTGTATATGCTGTTACTTGATTAAGAAAACCAATACTAGTAAGGTGTTTAAAATGAAGTCAGAAGAAAACCTATTATACTGAAGTTATCAAGGTGAACTAATGGAAAGAATACCTGAGCATAACTGGAAAAAAAAGTTAGAATACAAAGGTACAAAATGTAAAAAGATAACAAATCTTTCTTATATATTCTTTACTATTCACTGCACAGTTACGTGTGTTTCTTCAGATAATAGAAACACACACAGAAACACAGTTAGTGCATTTAAGTATACACAGCACAACTTGTGAAAATATTGTAGTACAATGTGTGGTTTGCACACATATAGGTTCTCACATTTATCACATTGAATTCAACACAAAAAGACAGCGCCTGGGGCCTGCTTAGGCTAAATAGACTCTGTGGCCCACTCAGGAGTAATAGAGCAATAGAAAGAGAACAGGGGGAGGAATCGGACCAGATGGGATCTCCTTTACTTTCCCCGCTGCAAGCAAAGTTGACCACTGAGATGAATGTCCGGTGGGGCACCAAGAGGGGGCGGAGGTGTTACAGGACAATTTGTTATCCCCTTGTCCATTAACTGTAATATGAATGTAACTGTACAAACACTCGGGGGAGCTCGGCGCCAGCCACAATTACCATTGACCCCCTTCGTAATGAGAAACAAATTCGTGAGAATATTGCTTGTCATTCATCTTTATTTGCACATGGTAATGGGCCAAAGTGTTAAAGTAGTTGAAGACTGTTGAAAGGGGTGTCTAGCTTTACGGGATATGGACACAGAAAGACCTTAAAGACGCGGAGTTAAAATGCGAGGACTTAAAGGTAGAAAAAAGAAAGAAAAAGGAAACAGAAAGCGGTACAATGAGTAAAACAAATCATTCAACCTTTTAGCTTTGTATTTAATTCTTTTTGTTGATTTGATTTAAAACAAAACAACAACAAATATTTTATTACCATGGCGACAATCTGACACCTGACAACAAAAACTATTTTTTCATGTACAGTTTCAATGTTTATTGCTAACGTTCAAAAAACTTAAACCAAAATAATCACAGTTGGCATCCAACAACAAAGATATGGTGTTTCATATGAACCATAAATCTGAGAGTGTTAGTTTCTAAATGTAATGTTTACCAAACTTTTTTTATTAAAAAATTATTGTAAAAACTCCTTCTTATACTTTATAAATATAATATAACACTGATTTAATGCTGACCCAGTCAATGGTTATTCCCATTGGTCATGCGTTATTCACACAAGGCCATGGATCATGTAAATTGAACAATAGAATTCATAACCACGATGTAGTTAGGGGGCTTTGTGTTCATTTTACTGGTTTGGCTGTTTCTCTGGTTATTGTTGGACTTGTTTGGGTTATGTTTTCAGTTCCTGTTTTATTTGTGAAATCTGTTTTTGCCTTTACTTCTGTTTCTTTTACCAATGTTTCTGAATTGTTTTGACTTGACTTTATGTTTCATGATCATTTACTAAGTTGTGTTTTTAAGGTATTTCTCCCAGCTCTCTAAATTCATGTCTCTTTTGTAGTTGTTCTACATTGATGTTATTGTAGTCACCTGTTCCCTCTCAAAAGATGTTTTAAATATTCTAATCAATTCTATCATAAGGAATATTACGTTTTATTTTAATTGTGATACTGAAGCTGAATGTTACATTCTAAATAGTATTAACTATTTAGAATGGAATTTTCATTACCTTTTCACCTTTAGCATCTCAACCAATTGAAATATACATGTAATGTGGCTATCAACTAGCTACAGACAATTAAAAAAAGCCCAATATATTATGAGTATGAGCAACTGAAATGTGATAAGCTATCAAAAGTTATAGTCAACAACTGTGATCAACTCTATTGTGCTGCTCTGAGCTTTTACAAATGATGTTCTTTGTTGGTATATTTTGCCATGAGACTGCTTTTCAAACAGATGAATAATGAGTGTTGGCTTTTTAATTTAACATTCACATATTTTATTTGTATTCATTTGATCATAATCTTCTTATGTTTAAAACCTATGTCCTAATCCTCATGAAAATAAGCTTTTGGAGAGCGTGTCTCTGTAAATATACATCCTCCCCTCTCTACACACATGACTGCTCTTTGAATAAGCATCACTAAAGCAGCATTCAGAGGGACATGTTCCTGTCAAAGATGCTAAACCATGCAAGTCGACGCTCGGGTTCTCTACATGAGTCCCCTTAAATGAGATGTCCATGGGGATAATAGGACGCCCTCGCTCGTAAGCCAAAGCCCTGTGTGGCTCTTTTCATGCCAATTAGACTCTATGATATAGTCGCAAAAGATAAACAGCCTGCGCTGGTACACCAGGCTGGTAACACAATGAGGAGTGAAACAGAGACAGGAGAAAGAGGACATGGTTTTTAGACTTAGTGAATAAAATAAAATAAAATCTTAAAACTA
>JAVLVB010000946.1:2525378-2535498 GCA_032876305.1 Orestias chungarensis
CCCCCCCCCCCCCAACTAATTAGCATCACACAACAACTGTTGAGCTGATGACTTCTTGTTGAGAAAGAATTTGGCTATTCATGCAATGCTATTTATTAACGCATTAAAATTTGGTGGGATAAAAAGCAATGGCAGAATAGTGGCACAATAAACCAGCGTAACTGAAGCCGCCTTCAGACGGCTGTGACTTTAAAGACATCAAAGATTTACAAGCATTGGACTGTGGCTAGAGTCAAAAATTGGACAGCAAAAATCTTTAATTTCATTTGGTGATTTAGGTCTTAGATTATGGAAGAAGATGGGACAGGCCAAGAATTCAAGGTAGGTAAATGTAAAGTTTTCTCAACAAAGATTGATCTAGGGTTGGTGACTGCCTGTGTTCATCCATAGTGTTTTATGAAGTGCATATAGGGACAGACATCTACGAGAAATTATAGAGCACTTAATTTCCTCTAATGATACACTTTATCTGAATTTATTTTTAGTAGCATTTGGAACTCCATTTTACTGCCAAAAGCATTAGTACTTTACTTAATTGTATAACAACGTGGCCTGAGCTGACGAGGTCCTGGGTTTATAAAACAGAATTAAAGGTTAATATTAAAGTATGTGAACTGTGTGTGGGGACTCTACAAAGTGTAATAATTTGAACCTTTATATGCTAACCTTTATATGCAATAATCAAAGAACATAAACTTTTCAATAACATTATGAATGTTATAAGTTGTAGCAGTATTAATTATAACCAGGTACCTTATTATAGCTTCAAATTAAGGGCAAACAAAAAGCTAAGTAAAATGCACAATCATTAAATGAAAAGTTGCTAGTCGAGCTTCATACATCTCTCTGGCCCCCCCTACTGTCTCCTCCAGCTGCCCCCAAGGTGCTTAATGTGTCACTGAGAACAGTAGCCCACAGACAAAAAAAGCAAGATGGCCTTTAATGGTCCCTAATGAAGTGTGACAAGAGCACAGAAAATTCTTTGCTGACACACGGAGCCCCAAAAATTGGATTAAGGATTGACCATGTTGTCCTGCATGGAGTCAAATGGCTTTGGTAACACAAAAGTGCCCGCTGCTTGGTTTTTTTTGGCCCGCCCTGCTGGGAAGGGATGCCCCTGTGAAGACAGAGAGGTTAAGGGGGACAGGGAAACAGGGAGAGGATTGAACGAAGGATGGAGGAGCAGCAAGGTATGGGGTTGTCCCTGGGGCTCTTAGCAGTGCCATGTCTAGAGGCCCCACTGTGCAGGGTAATGAGAATATCTGTCTGCACCTGAGAAAGCCCACAAGGGGCCTAAGGCAGTGGAAGAGCCTGAGCAGAGTCCTCCCCTCCCTGCTCCCCTCCATCCTCTGAGCCGCCGTTGAAATATATCTTGCCGTGAGACAAGAGCGCCAGTGCAAATCAAACCCACTACCTATAAATTACCTCTTTCATTCCCCCTTTAGCCCTTTCTCCCTACATCTTCCACCTCCTGCCCCCACCCCTCACAGTCCCACTTTTTTTTTCTTTTTTTTTTTGCATGTTACACAACCGTTTCCTTCCCTTATAACATCCCTGCACAGCACCACTCAACATTCAGCTTCCCATTGCAATATAAACTTGCCTGTCAGAGGGGCAGTTGCGATGTGGGAAACTTGCCATCATAACAGACAGCTTGACAAATGCGGGAGAGTGGCAGAGCATCGTTGTCCACATTGTGAACCTCCTCCATGCTACCCTTAGTGCAAAGAGTGGAAAGCGGGCGATGTGATGCAAGGAGAGGATAAAGAATGGAGGAAATGAGATGAGGCACAAATGGTTGGTGGTGGTGGTGGGGGGGCAAGTAGAGAGAGTGACTTTCAGAGGGATAATGAGCCTTTGAACGATGGCTGAAATGTTGCCGTCAACCTGCCCTTCTGCTTCTGGGTAATTAGGTAATCAGGAAAGGCCTAATTATGGGATCAAGGTGCAGGGAAACAATTAGCAGAAAGTATTGCCACATAAAACGGAAATTTACGTTCTACCAAAGCATATTTAATTTCTAGATTGTGCGTGTGCTGTCCTTTTCTAAATATCCGCATTAACGGGACATTTCCCATCTCCTCTCTCCTGGCAAGTAAAAAGGTTAATTTTAATGGCTTAGCCTGCATTTGTGAATAAGTATGAAAATTTAGTAGCTATGTGATTAAACTGACCTTCCGTTTTTTTTATATGCTTATAATTTCTTTGTTAAACCAAAGCTTTTTGTTTGCAGCAAAACCGTTTGTCTCTGCTGTGTAAATAGATGTATAGTTAAGTAGCCTCTTTGGTTTGGTAAGTGATTGTAATTTAATTGTGTTGCAGAGCACACCACCACTGATGCTGCCACCCATTGCGTGGATGTGAGCGTGTGTGTGGTAGAATTTGGTTGAAGGATCTGCAAAGACAGAAGGCAGAGTGGGAGATATGAAAAAAGGATCATCCAAGTCACTCGAACAATTCACTAGTAGCCCATGCAAGCATAAAAAAAAGGAGGAGAATAAAAAGAAAGAAAGGAACAAAGAGAGAGCACATTGGGAGAAAATTGAGCTTAACAGCCTGATTCTTAACTATTATTTATCCATTATGGGGGGAATGGAGCCGTGGTGCTGTGTGGGAGCGGATTAGAGAAGATTTGTGGGTTTTACAAGGCCCTGTCCTCCCATCCGCATCGCTCCAGCTCCCAGGGGCTCCGCAGCCAGTGCCGGCTCAGCTTGTCTGATCATTTATCCATAATTAGAAAATTAATATTTTAGATGGCGCTATGATGAACCCATTATGGTGATGGGCCCCGATATCAATTATAACTTCAATTTCAATTTCACTTACAGCCGCGGCAGCAAAATGGCTCCGGGTGGCGGAGTCGAGTGATGGGCTCGGCGCCATGGAGCATGACGAATACAGATCACTGCACATTAGGATGAGCAATTATTTGAACATGTATAAAAACTATTTACAAGCAATGTAATTGACCAGGGTCAGGGGGAGATGCGGGTAAAATGGACAGGTTGACAAATTTTTGTTCCCTACCAACAGAAATAAAAGGGGATTTATTAATTTTGGTATGTACTGTAATTGAATTTTTGAGAGGGGTTACTTGTTAAAAGGGTTCTTGTGGTCCAGGGGCTCATCTTCCACAATGGCCTGCATCTAATGCCAAAAACCATCTGCCACCCCCCACCACACGGACAATACACATGGGGAAAATGTTGTTGTGGGGGAAAAAAGGGAGAAAACAGATGAATTCCATTTAAAAATTAACATTTCAGGATCAGACCAGGGCCTTATTGTGACAGGTTTACTCTAACATTACATGACAAAAAAATATTGGATTATTTTTTTGGTATTTCAATACAAATTGTATTTAATTTGGTTTGTTATTGATAATTTTTTAACCTTTTTTGTGAAGTTTAATTTATTTCTGCAAGACCTCCATGTTATTCTAGTTTAGCGTTTTCTCTTACTTTTCATCGTTACTGGTTGACAAATCTTTGTAGTAGTAATATAGCATAAAATAAAATGTAATCCATCAATTTTCTCCTGTTTGACTGTAGCAAAGGGGGGATTTTACCATTATCTCACCAAAGCTTCAACAAGGTTAGATGAATCTCCTTAACAGCCTTAATCATACAAACACTTCATCACCAGGGCTAAACCCCTGAACGTTAATTATGTAGAGATCACTCAAAACGCACAAGACTCCAGAACATGCACCTCGGAGAGCTCATTTGTCAGCTGTGTGACCATCTCACAAGTAACTGCAAAAACAAAAGGTCAGCTGGCTGGGACCTGATTTCAGATAATCTGCTTTGTGCTTGTTGTACTTTATTTAATGTAATGTCTTTTAAAAAAAAAGATGCTTCTTGCAAAAATCAGCATCAATGCAGTTAGGAGCCTTGTTATAATATTTTTATCTCGCCATACAATCACGGTCCTTCCAGGTACAAAATAAAATGTGTAGGCCAAAATTAACTCATACACCTGATATTTGCAAACTCACGAATAAAATACATACTTTTAGCAGTTTATAGTGTTTTTTGTAAAATTCCAGCTGAATATTTGACCACTTTCCTTGTCAATAATGTAGGAGTTACTTTGAAGTGCATTTTTTTCCTTGAAACATCCTGGACCTTAGTTTTAATAGGGTAAAGTTTGTCTGCTTTGGGTCCATCCAATATATTTAGTCTATGATGCCGTGAAAAAAAAAAAATCCATTGATGAAGAGCAAATATGTCAATAAAATAATTAAAAATTGCTCAAAATTTATTATATCATTCATTTGTTTGCTGATTGCAGCAACTTGCACTCAGTTGGGTGACAGACAATTTGCTTTTAGCTTGCCACCTGTAGATTTAAAACATGTTTCCATCAATCGTCTATACATACTTACACATGCAGGGCTGCTTCCTATCTCCACTAGTTCTTGGGCAAGATGCGGAGCAAACACACCCTGTCCATCACGGGGAAACACATAAATACAAATGCACCCAATTCTTTTAGTGTGTCCTGTCCAGCAGGGTGAAACTCAGAATTGTTATTCGAATGCCAATGCTAAGCCCAGCAGCTCCCAGAAGTGGAGCGCTATGGCTTTTTCTACATATTTTTTCTTGTATATGTACAAAACATTTCTATAAATTGCTTGGTGTTTATGTCTAAGCAAACCCATACCTTTGAGTGTATTTTAGTTTAAACAACCATGTAAGGTTTTGGACTAAGTCTGAGTAGCCAGAAAAAAATACAAGGTTACTAACAGCTCCATAGCTCCACCAACATGCACCACTACGTGTAAATAGAGGCCTTTCCTATTTCATACCATGTTTCTGACAACATTTTAATGCAAAGTTGCAAAGTCTAGAAATGCTTGCAGGTCTCAGTTAAGGCGAAAATGCTTCTATTACCTGCTGCGCACAGATCTATAACTCAAACATTTGAACACATTTTTTTTGTTTTTAAGATTCAGTGAAATGTAAACAATAATAAACACTGTGGAATAATTTCAGGTCTAATGCATCATAAAAAAGTCCCAAATTATTAGGACAGTCATCTCCATTGAAAAAACGAAATAAGAGGTGGCATCAATTTTATGTTTATTTCAGCGAAGACAAGATAAAAAAAAGGGCCAGTTAGCTTTTACCACACAAGAATAAGGTGTGATACAGAACCCAGCCAGACGACCACTCCTGGCGTACCCATGTCCCATCAAAAGTCTAACCATCCCCCCACCCCTACAGGGCTCAACCTGTGTATACATGCTCGACTCCTTGTTTTTCTCATGTCACTTTAATTGTTCACTGTCGGGGGCAAACCAGCAGATAACAAGCTTAGCAAATGATGTCTGCTGTTGCTACACATTGATTAATATTTTACATGTTATTATCTTCTGTCCATTACCACAGCAAATTAAACTATAAATCACTCTTTCTGCTGGTGTCACTGGATCATAAATTGACTCTCCCCCTAGCCGCATGCTGCGCTGTGCCATGCCGCACAAGGTCTTCTCTTTGGCGAGGCAACAAAGTGGGTAAAGTAGCCATGTTCTTTAGCCTGGGTTATTTACTCCTTGCAGTCATTGTATACATCAGAGGCATTAAAATGGGAAGTTTGTTCTCCAGTTAAGTAAAACCAAAAGGTTTGCTACTGCAAACATTTACATTTTTTGAGAGTTATTATTGTTAAAATCTAACATATTGTTTTTTTTACTTAAACATTATTAGATGTCGCTAAATTTGGCTGGTAGGTAAAATAAACAATTTAAATGCAGCAATATCGATGCCCATGAAAGAACAACACGCACCCCCAAATTGTATTCAAATTTATTTCCCGCATCCAAGTTGTACTTGGATTGGTTTGTAGTAGCAGTCTGCTAAACCCTCCTTGGATAAACACAATTTCCCTGCTGGTGCCGGCATTAAATGGAAATTCAGATGGAGCTGTAGATTCTTCCTTGACTGTTTAGACCCATTTTTCCCTGGATATCATCTAAGATATCAGATGACCTTTTCTGCCTTGCCATTTTTTCCCTCATTTTCCTCCTCTCTGGTAGGAAGAGATGCGAAGGTTCTTCGCTGGCAGCTGGAAATCAATTTATACAGTCCTGCGTTGAATGTAGAGAGAGATGAGACAGACCAACCCTGATATAATGACACGGCCAATTGCATTGTGTTGTGCTGCGGGGGTCAAGTGAGGTCATAGTGTGCCAGGGATGCAGGGCTTTGTTCGTATGAGGGGCATTAGACAGGAATTACACAGGGAGGTCAAATGACCCACAACCAGGGAGGCAGCCAGCACCTCGGGCCCCCTCAGCCCCCTCATCATCAGCTTGGGGAGATGAGAGTGACATGGGATGACACTCAAAAAGGAGGGGGGTGTAGAAATACTCCCACTAAACACTTCACCTACTGATAGGTGCTGTTGACCCTTCCTAAATCTCATCATCGTCATACTCAACGTAGGAGGAGATAAGTGGGATTTTCGCTGACATCCCCCTTCCACACCTTGTCCCCCCTTTTTTTCCTATAAAGACCCACTGCTGCTGGCTCTGTTACGGGCTCACTCATTTGTATACAGACGCATACACCAAGATTTATTTATCTATCTGCACATGTCGCTTGCTGAAGATGGCAATACTCACAGACTGATCCCCCCCCTTAAGCCTGCTTACCATGTTCCTGCAGATACAGTCCCTCTGCGTCTTTCAATGATTTATCAATTTACAATGTTTGTTAGGATAGCTTTACTGTGGCCTCCCAGTGGCTCAACAGGTAACATTGTGTCACATCTTCATACATAAGTAACCTTTACTCTTTCCTCGTTTGTCTTGTCATGCCTCCCAAAATTTTGTAAAGTTGAAATGTATCATATTAGTAATGATACAATATCGTGTTTGATCTACAGGAAAGAAATCCTGCTTTCTGGCTTTGAAGCAGGTGAAAGTTGCAATGGATTTCTGACCTTCTAACTGTCCAATAGCACATATAGATCTTGGGTTAAGTCATCTGACCTGACTTGCTGGTCAGTCACCAGTTTTTTCCTCATAATTACTGTTCAGAAAACCAAAGTTTTTTCTTATCTTGCTTGTAAGTCAACACAAATCCATCACCAACGCCCACCATCACCTCTTGGCTCTTAGATAAATTATTTTCATTGGTCTTCAAGGATTTATCCAGCAAATTCACTTTCACTAATCATTATGGGACATTCAAAGTTTTTTTTTTTTCATGTGATAAATGTGTTTTTAGTTAAAATATTTATATGTTTAATGTCCAATTTAAAAACTACATGTCTACATAGAAAGAAAAAAAAAGTCAACGTTTAGGCAATATTCTTAGCTGCCGTACATGGTAGAAATATAAGACATTTTTTTAACATAATTTAGTTTAACTTGCAAGAATTTTTGATTGCTTAGATATAACTGTTGCTCATAGTTACCAAAATTTCAGTCTGTTTTTTTTCCGATTCTACAGCAAACCTTGGGCTTTTTTCTTTTTTTTTTTAAACATCCTTTTTTTATTGATATCTGAAACTTTTATGCTTATTGACATTCTAACAATCAGACTAATATTATTCATGTCCTTTTCTTTTGTAAAAACACTTTAGATACATATTTATAAAAACAAAAGAATGAGAGCAGTGAAAGGGAAGTTTACCTCCTTGTATGCATGCACAAAAAAAAGCTAATTGTACCTTGTGCTACAGTGATCTATCTGTTCTGATGCAGCAGCACTTTGTACCGACAGCATATTGACTTTATGCATCCAACCTAAAGCAAACACTTTCTTCTGACTTAGTGGTTTATTCCGATATCAGACGTGCATACGTAACAACTGCTTCCCTGCCTAATCTAAAGTTAATGTAAAAAACCTGAGGGAGGCAGACACAATTACATCATGCCTGTGGAATAGTGATGGAAAGAAAGGGATAGAATAAAAGCACAGAAAATGAGGAGAGAAGAAAGATGAACAAACAGAAAGCCAACAAACTTAGAGAATCTAAGTTAAAAAAAAGAGAGAGAAAGAGCTTCTGTCAAGTGAGGCCCACCACGGTGATACACTAACTATAGCGACAGGTTGATGAGTCAGTGTCTCTTTAAATGGCAGCTTGTCAGGCCTCCAGCTCTGAGGTGGGCCACCAACCTGTCAGGATCCTCACCACATTAACCAGCTGACCCTATCATTCTTAATATTGCTCTACCACCAAGCTGTCTGTCACTGATTCTGCCGTTTGGCTTTCCAGAGATCTGTCAGGGAGGGCAGACACAGCCACCTCTTAGTGTTGTTTATTGATTTCTGACCCAGCGCTTAATAGTTTTCCCAGTCCCCCTGAATGGCTTTTGTAAGCAATAGGGTTTGTACATCTCTCAGATCAATGCCTTTTATATTTACAATAAAATTGAAACAGCTTCTTGGTGGGGCTCCCAGCACCTTAGCATTTGTCATCCTTCTGAAAGGGAAAACTATGTCATTATCTGAATTAAAACATTTATCTCTGATTACGAGAGTGTCCTATCTCATTAATTTCCCCCTTTCCAATACAAGTGGAATGGAATCCTATTGATTTTTGTACTTTTTACATGTCTCCACTACTGGGAAGATAATTGAGAAGTTAGCCAGAATAAATGAAGTTTCTAGTCCTGCAGGCCAGCCAATACCTTGGATATGTGAGGTGTTTTTGTGGGAGCGGGCCTTTAATTTTGTGCCAGCAGAAGACAGTGGGGACTGAACAAATTGGATTAAGGCTGGGAATTGGGTAGGGTTTAGGATTGGAGAAGTTGGTAGGCAGCGGGAGGGGGACCAAAAAAATTAGAGTGTAAGTATAGGGCTCTCAGCTATGTGTTACAGCAATAACAAGTTTCTCCCCAAATAACCAAAAGCAATTTTTGCAGCATAAAGATGCTTCACAAAGCACAGATTAAAGCATTTTCAGGACATTAATGACGGGTTGCCTTCCCCCAAGCTTATTGTTAAGGAAGAATTGAAAGACAGCAATCAATGTTTGAACTAGACCCTTTGACACTGCTGGGCTTATTGATTAAGCATTTTCAAATTAATGAGATTGAATGAAGTTGTGGTGATCCTCCTGTTTTTTTTTCCACAAACCTTTTAGGCAAAAAAAAAATACAACTGGTGTTTTTTATTTGTTTTAAATTATTCACAATCTTAGTTTGTTTTACATAATCAAATGTATTAAAGCCTTTAAGGTCTAACACGGAATACTGAAAGTGTTTTACAAAAACAAAATGTTTAAAATGTAGATTCATTCTCCATTTTCTCCCAGTAACTTTAAACCTTTCATAAATTAGTTACAGATCAAAACAGCAGCCTACTTTCCCATGTAAATGGGAAAGTTTTTGAAACCCCAAAATAAATCCAAACCAAGTGTTAATACCATTACTGTTAATACCATTAAAAGAAACAGATAAGTTTTTCAATTGGTCATGATAGCTTGACTTTAAACTTATCTTTTGAAAAAAAAAAATTTTAAACATAAAAACATTATGTTTATAAATGCTTCAGCTTGAAGATAATAGTTTATTTGTGACATGTCTCAACTGGAAAATCCAAAATTTGTTCAACCAAACATAATGAATGTATGTTTTCAATATTATTAAAATCAGTTTTGATTAAATCAATGATAGATTGGAGCACGATGACTTCACTGCAGGTAGAATTGGAAAACAGTTCATGCACAGCGAGTAGCAATAGGTATGTGAGGCTGGGCTTGATGGTTGCGGACGGAGAACAGGGTCAAACACATGAAGGCAGAGCCAGGCAGAGGGATCCATTTGCTGGGCAAGAATCATTTGTCGTGAGCCTGAGTGAAACTGTGGGTGAGGGAAAGTAAACTCTACTGTGTCCAGAAAGCAGAGCCTGAAGGGACATCAAAGGGGCAAGACAAGGTAAAAAGGTCAGGAAACTAGATGAGGCTATGATGAGGCAGCAAATAAGTAAGTAAAGCTGGTATCTTCTCAATCCAAGGTTTTCAAAATTCTGATGTTTGTTTTTCTGCATGGGGGTTGTATTTGAAGGCAGATGAACAGGTGCATGGCATGAGCTTTATTGCACTGCAGAGCAAGAGCACACAGGTGCATCAGATGAGCTTAATTGCAGAGCAGGAAAGGAGGGGA
>JAVLVB010000946.1:2541668-2599682 GCA_032876305.1 Orestias chungarensis
TTGGTGTGTGTGTGTGTGTGTTTGTGTGTGTGTGTGTGTGTGTGTGTGTGTGTGTGTGTGTGTGTGTGTTTGTGTGTGTGTGTGTGTGTGTGTGTGTGTGTGTGTGTGTGTGTGTGTGTGTGTGTGTGTGTGTGTGTGTGTGTGTGTGTGTGTAGTGGGGAGACACATCTACATTTATTTGGTCTGTTTGTATTCCACCTGGCTGCCTTAGCACAGGTCTCAGCTGTCATTATTCCCTGTCCATCCGCAGAGAAGTTATAGTTGGCAAAAAACCCATCAGGTGGGCAGGACAACAGATAATTGAGGTGATGATCGAAGCTGTTCAAAGACAATTGATAGTGATGGGGAAGCAGGTAGTTGAGCTGAGCTGATTGAGGTTTGCAGAGGCTTGGGGAGCGGCAAATTGAAAAGGAACAGATTCTGTCGTTTTCTGTTTTCTTACAGAAAATTTCATCAATCAAACAGACCCTAACCCTAACCCGATCAAACAATTATATTTTCAAACTTTTTTAAGAAAATAATTTTTCCTTTTTTTTTTCTCTGATAGCAGCGGCACAAAACAATAACTGGCAGCCCAGTGACCACCCTGGGCTTTATTAATAGCCTAAATCCCCTTTGCCACACAGCAACATATTGAGGTTCCTGGAAAAGTCATGACCTGAGCATCATATTTCCACCTGCTCCAATTCTAGTGACAAGATGCCAAACTTCGAAAATCCCCCTGAAAACCCAGTTAAGCTAAAGCAAGTTGTAAAGGTGTTTTTCATAAGCTGAGGGACAAGGGGGAACAAATGGAGGTTATTACTTTCCTCCATTCCAAATAGCCCCCTACTGTCTGGCTGAAATAGGCCTGGGAAAAAAAATGTCTTTATATCACACATACATACCTGACATCACTCTTCTGGATTTTTCTATTACCCACTGGCATCTCTTTTATTCCTCTTTTCATCATTTCCTTTGCCCACACGCAAATGTTATCACCCAAATGTCATCAATTGTGTACATATAAAATCAGCCTATAATGTTAACACATCTGCTCGCCGACTCCTTTTAGTGGCATAAATCTTCAAAGTCCTTGGATGTCTTTGGAGAAAACTTTAAAAAAAAATGTATTCACTTTAGCTGAGTAGACCAGAACATATGGGTCCTACTTTAACCTTACTGTACCACTTTTAATGACTTTAATGTAAATAACTGAACCTTCTCACTTGGTAAATAAAATTATTTCAGTCCAATCACTTTTTAGTAAAATTGAAAAAGTATGCACAAAAAAAAAAAGAAAATGCAGGTAAAAGCAGTATCAAAAGGCAAATAGACTTTTTTCCCATTAAATTGGATTAAACTTTAACAATTGTTGGTCGATAAGCATTGCAATATTTTGTAATTGCTAAATTTCAGAAAAGTTACTTTGTTTGTTTTTTTCTTTTTTCAAAATGTACAAATATTTTCTTAGTATTTCGTCGAACCAATACAGCCTGTAGGCCAGCTTGGTAACATTCACATTTTCATCTCTGCTTGGATTAGTGTTCATGTGGAAAACCCACATGTGCCAAACATTGTTTTTCATGTCCAATGATACTTCAACAATCCAACATTACTGTGTTTTTCTCACACAGCTTTCAATTTTTAGAGTTCACCAGTCTACCCTGCAGCAAAACACCCACGTAACATAGGGTTAGCCTTAGATGCAGGTAATGGGGGTGTAAAGGTTTACAATAATGTCAGGATTCCTGTTTGACGAACGCTGTTTGCCATTTCAATAATAAAGATAACTGTTGAGAAACACTCAAATTGGACCAATCAACCAATTCAACAACTTTTTGAAATTACAGAAAATCAGCGTTTGTTGGGTGAGAGTAGCTCAGACCTATAAAGCAACACTAATGAAGTTTCTGTTTTGGTCGATTTTGGGGCCACTGTGGACAAAAGGGGTAGTATTTTGCCTGACTGAAGACTGCATTTCCCATGAGGACCAGCGCATTGCGTTGTAAAATCCAGATCTCCTGGCCAGCCACAGTTGGATTTAATTACTGTTTCCAATTGCTGTGTGGAGGATGAATAGCGATTACGTAATTAATCTAATTGTAGCAAAAGAATGTTATATGATGATGTTGAAAATAACAAACAGTGCAGTGATTGTCAGGGTTGAGGGTTTTTGCCCTCTAGGTTGTCCACTGGGGGTCACCAGAGTTCCTCACTGGCTGGGGTGTCCCTGAACACCTGTACTTCCCGCACAGGGAAGTACAGGTGTTCCACTGTTGAGCTGGAGCTGCTTAAAAGCAGTGGTGGACCAGCTACACTTCGCCGGAGTGTTTTTTACTATTGCTAATGTTTACCCTTCTCAGTGCCAGTTACGTCGTTGTTGCTCTTCAGTGTTTGTTCCGTGTTGTCTTCTTCCAGCAATTTCTCTTCTCTTCTCAACCCAGGTAAATCAAGACTCCTCCGTGCCATCCCTCTCTGTGAAAGCTCTGAAATCTCACCTGCAACTCTGGTCCCCGCTTGCTCAGGTCGGTCTGCCCGCTCCAGCGTCCACAACAACTTTCTCCGTGATCCCGCTGGACATGGAGTTTCTGTGGCAAAGTGGGTAGAGTAGTCGTCTTGCAATCAGGCAGATTGCAAGACATTTTATACCAACTATTACTCAAAACCTCTGTCCTCATCCTGCAGAAGCTCCCGGTCTCCAACGTCGCTCCTGCCGCTCCGTTTCCAAGATCACAATTAAACCTTAGTTCAGTAAACTTTATTATACATCTCCTCCGTTTTATGCGGGTCAAGAAGCTGAAAAATATGAAAAGCAGTCAGCACATTTGTAGTTGTTTTGCGTGGCAGGGTTCCTGCCACCCTCCTCAATGTTTCTTAGTCCCGGTAAAAGTGATACGAACCCCGCCATCTCACACCCTCACACGCCTTGCCAGGGCATGACCGAGATGTAATTCAACGAACTTATAATCACAAACGTTCTGAAAATATTTTATGGTCAAAAATTTAGTATTGCTTTAATAAAATAGTTTCTTTTTGGATAAAATTAAGGTTTATTTTGTTTTTATAATGAAATCTAATAGGCCACTTGAAGTGGTCTGGAAAGCAAAACGTGTATGTACATTAAAAATTAATGAGGTGGTCCATGCTACACCTGAATGCAGATATATTTTTTTCCAAGTCTGTAACATCAATAACTCTATTACGCATAGTGACAAATCATATGCATGAAAAGGTCGGAATTGTGCACATTAAATCCTACAATACCTTTATGTTGAACAGACATGGTATCAATAACTCTCCCAGGTGTATGATGACGCACACACACTGTCACGCGCAGACATTGTGTCAATAACTCTTTTGTGTGCAATGCCCTCTGAATGGTTGAAATAGGGGGACCAGGTTCTTGGTAGAGGACAGGAAGGGACCCTGTCTGATAAGCCTGTCACACCTTTCAATACCTCCGTTCAGCCTGTCATTAGTTTTCACGTGTGTGTGGACTTCTGTCCTGAGCTGGCACCGTCAGCAACTGACACTCCACCTCTAGTTTTTACCTGACACATGCAAAAATTCATACATGCACTCTTTGTTTCCATTTGGTTTCTTGGACTTCACGTTAAAACTGGCTTATCAATGAGGGTGATCGACTCCCTCTGAATTTGCACCTCATTGCTGGATCTTCTACAAGCTCCTGAGTATTGACTGAAGCTGTCACCCTGACCAACACCCCTGACCCCCCTCCGCGACAGGGGATCCATGACGGGGCAGAAGGTTCAAATGATTTTTCTCTAACTCCCGCTATCCTGTTTTCACAGTGAGCTGATTGCTAATGACAACATTAGAAAAGGGCATAATGGAGAGTCCTAAAACAATTTGCCCCTTTGATTTGTAAACCCTAATGTCTTCTGAAGTTGTAAAACAATAAGGTATGAGTGTTTTAAAAACATGTTACCACATTGTCAAAAAAAAAGAAAAGACTTTGGACTGCTAAATTGTTGCATGCAAAATCTTTTATTGAACTCTTCAAATGTAAGCTTAGTAAAACATAACAAAAATCTTGGTTTTATTGTTTTAGGCATTATCTTTCTGTAACACAAACTGAACAAAAACATTATTATTTTTAAAGTAAATCAAATGTGCTTTCAAACAAGCACAAAGACTCGTATCTTATCAGGTTGAACAAGTAAAGCTCACTGAGAGAGCGTGACTAACGTGCTGAAAGACTGAGCAGCTTATAAGGATGAGCTGTACAAGTCAGGACACCTGCTGCAAAAGACAAAAGAGATGATTGTCAGCATGAAGATTGAAAGCCAATTCATATGGCGTGATAAACAGTTATACTTATTATTCTGATATGCAAAGTTAAAAGCATTTAATAATGAACGTTTAAAGTGTCACCTAAGCAGAGTTGAAACAACGCTGAGGGTAGTGGTTTCGGTCTGTACATTTCCAGTAGAGACAGTCTGGTTACAGACAGTAAATAGAGCAGTAGGAACTATAGTAGCAGATATGAGATCCTTATCACAAGAAAAAGATTATCTCAGTGTAGAAAAAAATGTTAATGCTGTTAATGAAAAAAATCAATCCACTTTCAAGATTCAGGGTCAAATGTATAAGCAGATGAATGTGGGGCTTTTTTTCATCACCAATTTGATAACAAGGGTTTTTCCATTACCTTCTCAGGACATATGATGTGCATGGAGGAACCTACAGAATAAAAGCATGTGAAACAATATGTTATACCTCGCATATTTTATTTTGTTGCAATTTGGGTTTTCATTGTTTCAAAAACTGTAACTATTTATAATCATCAGTGCATTTGATCCGACAGCCAGTGGATAATGTGGATATTTATTTTAGTACACTGTGTTCATTGCACTCAGCTGTTTTTAGGTTTAGACAATACTGCCAAACCATAAGCGAAGGTGTAGAGGTTTTAGATAAATCAGAGCACACCTGCTGGAAACCAGCAGCTCCGGGGCTCAAAAAACACAGACATCCCAAAACCCAGAGTTTTGACAGAAGGTAAATGCTAAACACAAAAAATGTAGATATATACTGTACATTGTGTACATACAAGATAATACTTAGGGAACTTCAGGTTGGTATTTTCAACAGATATAGATAAAAAATCTCACCTGGGGTCTTTTGATTATGTTTTGAGCATGCATGGTTTATTCAAATTGTCCAGTTTCCTGAGAAACTAAGGTTACATCCAGCTGCACCACAATCCTGAACTTATTTTAAAAAATTATGAAAAATGATTGGCAACATTTTAGCCACCACTAGTTAGCTAGTGGCCTTTTTTTGTCATATTGTTGCTATCTTTTCAGCTATCTTTGGCATTTTCATCTACTTGAAGATTAATTATAGGCCCACGCTTAGCTGAAAAATGCTTTGGTTAACAGAAGGAAGTGAAAACCGGTTAAGAGTTCTCCTCCAGCTATTAGAAAGCAAGCCCAATGCACCACTTCTCTACAGTGCCACCATGCTTGACAGTTAAGGATAAGGTGCTTCCTTTTAATTTAAATTAAAACTGTAAACCTAAATTGTGCTAACAAACTTTATACTGTTGATTTTTAAAAAGAGTGAGCTTACCATGGCTAGGACATTATAACAAACATGTTATGGCTAAGTCATGCGGGTTTTTTTTAATCATTATTATATTTTATATATTTATTTATCTATTTTTTATTTAGATTTGGTCTTGTTTTTTTGTATTGCACCGTAGCAAATTGAGATTGAAGAGTACTCAAAGTTTAATTGGTTTGTCTATATTGTTTCTGTGTAAGATTTAGTTATAAAGGCTCTGAAAACACAGACTGGATGAGCAAAAGGAGGATTTTATCACAAACATATCCATGTTACTGACTGGTTTACATAAAATAGGTGAAACGAAGCCAACACTGAGTTTCCCAAAAAGCTGTACCAACAATGTCTTTATGAGCACTGTTATGTTTAATAAACGCTCATACCTTAAATATATTATTGAGACTTTGATATATTAGATATCCTTTCCCTGTAATATTGACAATTGTATAAATATTTCCACTTAGAAAGGATATTATGACCTTTTTCTACATTTATGGGAATCAACAACTGCTTCTGCATTGCTGTCCCTTTTTTACTTCTCGGCATTTTGTCAACATACAGTAGTGTGCTCCACACTGTCAGCATGCCAAAAGGTATGCTTTTATAGAGGTGACCATAGATGCTAACAATCATATAATCAAGAGCATTTGAGTATCAGTGTCTGGCTATCACATTCCTGTCTAAATGAAATAAAAGCTATGAGAGCAGTTTCACCTCACTTTAAATATATATGTATATATATGTATATATATATATATATATATATAATAGGTGGAAAGTTTTCATTTAGGTTAGATTTACACAATTTTATTCTTTCATTCTTATAATGTCTGAAAAATCTATAATCAAAGTCTTTGTACTAGGGCAATACACACAGAGATGTTGGATAAGTAATAATTTTCAAAATGCTGATTTTTTGTCATTGCTATGTCACAAAAATAGGTTTACAATAACAACATTTTAAATCTGTACAACCAAATAAATACATGTTCATCATTTCACATATATTATTTCCTTGCGTGATGTTCGAATCTCTAGAATTTCAGATTGTAATGATACTGATCATATAACCAAGGATTGGTGCCATGATTCGTGTCATAGGTACAAACTTAAATATTTACATAGCATTTTTTATTTTTACTGGGACTCATTGATAGATAGCCTGGTTGTATTTTAATACGTTAAGATGCAGCCGGTGTCAAATTAGAGCGCTTCATTAATATACTATCTGCAAGTGAGAGAATGAAAGTGGTGAGGAAAAAAAAGGAAAGGAAAAGAAAGGGGAGGGGGGAATGTACATTGGGGAGAAATTATTATTATTCCCTCTGTCAGAAATGAGAGCAAATTATAAGAACATACACCTTCTTCATCTGTTTGGATAAGTAGGGGTCCTGCATCTGATGGATGACCCTGTGTACAAATGAGGGCGATGATGATAACCAGAGGAGCAGTACATGCATTTCCCACCAATGAAGCTTTGCCTGGTCACACAAAGACACAACACACACACACACACACAATGAAGAAGCAGACTGATGATAAGAGTCCCTCAGCTACCGGATTAGGCAATCTTCCCAGTCGGCAGCAGATTGATAGAGTCACATCTCCCAGACACAATTGCAGTAGGGAGGAATAAAGTTTGACCTGCTGGTATCATCTGTGCTTACCAACTTGGTATGAATTTCTGAGTAAGGATGACCCAGATCAACCGCTTGCAGTTAAGCAGTCCACTGAAATATGTTACACATTTTATGTTACGACATTTTAAATTCAGTATCATTTTCATACAGAAAATACATGTAAATTACCTATCTGATTAAACAAATGTATTTACTCATTTTCTTAATTATTGTTTACAAATAAAATTGCAGTTCAGAGTTAATTTTGTGTAGTTTTTTCAGAATCCAGGCGGTCTATCTTCAGTAGTGTTAAGCTCATTACTTAAAATATTAAAAGAACAAGAGAATGGTTGTTTTGTTCAGATGATGGCTCTAAAGCAGCTGATTCTACACGAAGGTACAAAGTATGGTCCTTATCTCACATCTGTGGTTTTGAGAAAAGACAACGAAAATCTGGTAAAATAGTCACATCCTTGAACTTGAATGTTTACCACATTTCTTCGAAATATAACTGTAGTTAACATTTAATTTCTTTTCAGCTTTAAAATGTTTCCCTTTCCCTACTGAAGAAATCTATCCCCTGAACATAACGTAACTTTTAGGTTGTTTTTTTATTTGACGTCGGTCTTCTACATGTTTGCTTCTGACTTGCTTTCAGTGATAGTTTAAACAACAGAGCTTTTTTAAACCTCAAAAAATCAAAGTAGACAACTTCACGTGCTTCCATTGTCCTAACTTATATTTCTTTCTAAAGCACATTTGTGTAACTGTCCAGTTGATAGTTTTCCCTGTAAACAAATTGTAAGGTTTTCAGTAGTGCTACATAGTAAAAGAAAACTTTCAGTTTCTTCTGCCTCCAATTAAATCCACAGTTCAGTTTCTGACACCATGACAAACAAATAGCATTGATGGTTTCATCAGGAACCAGACTCACAGACTGAACTAAATAAATGAATGGAACACATCAGGTAGAAGAGAGAGTGGAGAGAGGTTAAATGTCTGGATTAGAACGTGTTTGTCCCTCGAGCATGTTAAAGACCCTTCTTTCAGGCCCCCCCTCCCTCATAACTCCGTAAAACCCGTAGCATGTCATCTTTTCCAGGGTGTCTTAGGAAATAGACTGATGAATCACTTGCCGATGTCACCGTGGTAGACTGGTGACAATCAGCGAAATGATAGTGTCTGCCTGCCCACACATATCTGTAATTGATAGCCCATACCCCAAACACTCGCCTCTCTCCACTAGCCGTGATGAAACGTTGGATTGAAATCATTCCAGATGAGGTGGGGTCTGGCCCATTTGTTATTTACTTCCAGCTCGCTTCAAAACAGCCCCCCACCGCCTTACAAAAGCCCTTGCCCCCACCTTGTCAACCCCCCACCCTTCTCTCACCGCTCCTGGCAGGATTTTTTCCACAAGAACACATTATGGTAATCAGACAGAATGTGTGTACAGGAATCAATCAACAGACAAGCCCATCGCAGGAATTATGACACAGTGAAGTCTGTTTGTAACTTTTGATTAATGGTCAGATCTTCACTGTTTGTCTGGATGGATGGGGAAGCAGGACAGCCTGACAGACGGAAGGGATCAACAAAGGTGGAGTTGGTATGCTTTGAACATTTGTGTAGTTAGAGAAGAATATGCTTTTAGAGGAGACGTTATCGTTCCAGGAAAAGCAAGGTTTGACCTAGCTTCTTGATAAAACACATTAAATCTACCCAACGGTGATAAATGCCAACTCAGATAACTCTTATCACTATTACTGCCACCTTGGCAGTTTTTCCTACCAGACTTCTGCTTGCCTGATTTATAAATTTGTTATGGCAATTCACTCTAATGTTATTTCCTGCCACATAAATACATATATCTCAGGTAGATATTATGAGGCCTGTAATGGAACAGCATCATTGCTGCTCTGGGTATTCCTTTGGCAGGAACTTATTGGTTGTTCTGCCAGAAAAAACTACATTAGCATTAATCCTCAAGGTTAAGCATAAAACACTGTCTTATTACCCAAAAGCCTTGTGTTATAATTTTACTTTCATTCATTCAACCTGCTTATTCAGTATGTAAGGTAATTATTTCCTTTCCTATCAATTTAATAAGTACAAATAAACAATGACATGAAAATTAATTTGAAGAATGAACTGGCTGCTAATACTGAAGTGTCACCATAGTCCAGCCTTGAAAAAACAAATGCATAGACTAGTTTTCATCATGTAATATTCAGAAATTTTTAAAATAGTCAATTGTTGTACATATAAACTACTCTCTAACACTTACCCTTTTTAATAGATGGAGATTTCTGAAGTTTATCCAGGAATGTGTTGTAGTCACTTCTCCAGGATGAGGTCACTACACTGAGTGCTCCAATGACTATGGGTACTAGAGTTGCCTTCACCTGCCAGCTCTTAGCTCTTAGCTTGCAGTAGGCATTGTGCTTAGTGTCGTGTTCACAGCAGTTAGGAAACCCTCAGGAGTTACATCACTTAACTTTGTTTTGTCAGTGTTGGGATTAAAGGGTACTTGCAGTTGGTGTAGACTTTGGGTACTTAAGCGTCCCCGTTTCGCACAGTCTGCGCCGGAAGCCCAGCTGCCTAGGATAACAGGAGTTGCAGCATTTTAACAGCAGTTGCAGGAATTATACAATGCAATCAGGGACAATATATATATATATATATATATATATATATATATATATATATATATATATATATATATATATATATATATATATATATATATATATATATATATATATATATATATATATATATATATATATATATATATATATATATATATATATATATATATATATATATATATATATATATATATATATATAGTGCCATTTCCAAAAATTATTAAGGGGAATTATTAATTAAGTCTGCCAAGCAAAAATGTTTGGCTCTTGGTTCTTTACTACAGCCTCAAAATGTGTTTTGTCTTCAAGAGTAAACCTCCTAGATAAGCACTCTTTCAAACAGAGGCCCTGCTTGAAATGATGCTTTTGGAATAGCAAACATCCCACTTCCTATATTTGCATTGTAGATTTTGTTGTGTGCTCTTGCGCACTATTGAATTGTTTTCTTAATTGTTTCCTTTGTGCCAACAAGTAAAGAAAACAGATTGTGTCTGAAGAGCAATGGAAGTGCTGTTGACCCCTTGGTCACAGCAGCAACATTTGGACTGCCAGGACAGCAGATAAAGAGCCAGAGGGGTCAAGCGCTTCGCCCTGCTAGGACTGCTTCCACCAATATTTTCCTAAAGAAGATAAATTTGGATTTCTGTTTTGGTTGTTGCCGTGTTGTTATCATCCCACAGGATTCTTCTCCTAATTTACGTTTTTCATATTATACTTAAACTAAGATGTGATGATGCAAAAAAAAAACAACACACAAATAAAAACAATCTGATTCTAATCTGCATTTGGCATACAATGCATTCATATATCATTTATGCATGTTTACTGTTTGTTAAATTATAATATCGCAAATTACTATGAATGTAAATGTGGGGAAAAAAGCTTGTGTTTGTACATCAGTAGCAGACTTTCTTCATTAATCTGAAGCTGCTTTGAAATCTTGGGAACAATGAAACAAAAAAAATCTGTTATAAATATACATGCAGTGAAGCTGCAACATAATAAGAACCTGGTGAAAAACATGACACACAGAGGCAGCTGAGAGATGAGACACAGGCCCTGTGGAAAAATGTTCCCCTAGCAGAAATTGGTTTAATTAATAGGACATTTTACATAATGATTACAGTGTAATTGCACCGACTAGCAGAGTGTCATTAAATATATCCTTGCTCCTTTACAACACCCTGCAGCTAAAAATAATGAGTTACATTGGAAATCACTATGCAACAGGTTCATAAATAACATTTAAACCCATACAAGGCAAGTAGTTATAAATAATAAATATTTGCCTTTTGTAATTGAAGAAAAATTGAGTGCTCCTTTTTTTCTGCTACACATCTTTGTCTTGTTGTAAGCTGTGAAAAGGAGATTTTCACCATTTTTACCCTCTTGTAAGTTCTGAATAATTTATTTGCCGGCTAATAGTCAACACTGTCAACACCCGGTGGTGAAAATATACCTGAGTCCAGATAAATGCAGCAGCAGGCTGCAAAGTGATTATTCCCTGCTTCCAGATATTTTGTTGGATACAATCCCTGTATACACTGCAGTAAATCACAGACTTCCAATTACTTGCCTCCATAAAACAAGGCTTGTATTCAAATCAGGCCACAAAAACGAGGCACGGAGATGGGACAACTGAACCCAAGCAAGCCTGGGGGCACCGACTGAACATGAACGTTCAAGTGCATGCGCATCTGTCTTTGTGGAGTCCAATTTGTGCCTTAACTTATTTACTTTTTTTTAAAGGTGACATTGGTCCATTCCTATCCATTCCTATATATCTCTCTATATATATATATATACATATATATATATGTATAGTATATATATTGTTGAAACGTACATCGAGACAACCAAAATGAATAGTCTTTTTTTGAGGGACTGTTTTGCTTTTGATGAATCTGTCAGTTTGAACCAAATTTTGTAGAAAAAACGGGAAAAAATGCTTTACTAGTGCTTAAAAACATTATTTAAAATGAATAAACAAAGGTCAATTAGCTTGTCAGGTTGCCCAGCTTCTAAGAGACTGAAGGACAGGTGTTTGGGACAAATAATCTAGTCGTTCTAACCTTTTAACAAGCTATTGTTTTGGTCTGCTGATTCAAGAGGAGTGAATTCTGCAGTCAATGACTCATTGCAATCCGTAGGTTTCCTTAGATTGGAAACTTTTTTAAAACTGATTTTTTTATGATGCATCTATCATTTGAATTGATTTTCTTGTAAAGTAATCTGAGATGACGTGTTGTAAATTGCCATTATATAAATAAACTAATTTTTTATTCTTAATCCTAATCTTCTTAATAATAAATTTTGTTTGTTTTGCTAAATAAATATCCAAACTTGAAAGAGATATGCTACCATGGTAGAATGTTAAAAATGACATATACTTCTTGTTTTTGTCAGTATGAAATCCCTCTCAAAATGTCACCTTTCTTTTAAGTATATTTATTAAGTATGTAAGTAAGTAATTAATTTAAATAGAGCAACTACACAACCAAAAGAGACACATCTGAGTGGGTGGGATACTGTATGATTTTTTTTAAACAGTTTCTGGGCCAAAAAGTTGTGGAATTATGTACAATTTATTTCTTAAGGGTATTAAAGCATTTTAAAGTCCATCTAAGTACATTTTGTATCAAAAAATGTATAACTTATAGAAATGTAATTATCTCTAAGCCCCTCATCTAAATTGATAACATATGAGAAGGTGACACTATTTAAACTGAAATGTATATTTATCTCCAGAAACTCTGAGAAATGGTTACAGGAAAATAACAATTGTATGAAAAGTACCAGTATCTACAGTCGGAAAAATAATCAAAACATTTAAAACTATAGACCCTTGACGTCTCTACGGTCAAAGGAAGAGGGTATTTGACTTACATTTGGGTTTCCGGTTAAGTTAATATGCTGCGTTTTTGGACTAAAAAGGATTTAAAAAAAAAAAACTTTAGAGACAAAAGACAAAGCCAAGATACAAGCTGAGAACAACTTATAACTTGTTCGTAACAGAAATGGTTGTAAGGATTTTATCCGGGTAAGGGCATTAACATTAGGTCATTCGCAAATTAACTGCACAGCCGTGCATTAATATAAAAGTATTTTGTTCTCTTTCACACACAATAGACCTACTTGAAACTCCTTATTGTTTGCGTATTATAAATCCCTTTTATCAAGGCTCCTGTCCTCCGCATTGTGCTTTTTTGTACTGAAATGGCGCGTCTGATTAATGTCTGCTCAGGTATTACATGCATATACCCCTCAATTCATTTTGGATCAGTTTGTCTGTAGGCTGTTGGATAAAAAACCTTTAGGATGCTTTCCTTGCTGCTCATCTCCCTGCCTCTGACTTCATTAAACAACCAGCTTTCATTCGTTGTACTTGCGCCTGCACACACACACACCACACAAACACACACACATCAAAATACTTCTCTTTGATACCTATAATCATGTAGCAGAGAATATCAAGGGCTGCATTCATGCAGAATGCATCAATAACCGTGGAAACTAAAAGGCCTTGTCTGGAATGGGGAGTTGTCACAGGCGCGCCAAATGATTCCACCCAATGCTCATCTGAGCTGCAATCAGCCCATAATCTGGGAATACATCAGGCCTCCGTGACATGGAAATTTCCTGCTCCTCCAACCTCATTTTCAAATGTAGTAATCACAGGGAGAGGCGCTCAGCCTCACAAAAATGTATAAATAATTTTCATTCAAACATATTAACAGTCAAAATACCGGAATCCATCATGGCTACGCAGAGCTCCTTACAAAGCAATCAAGGGCTCTGCATGTGTTCTTTGTCTCTGGCAGCTGAGAGACAAGGCTCAGATTACTTGAGCGAGCCCTGTTTTGCATAATGGCGTACTCCTTGGTGCTTTTAGACTTCCTCATCAATCCATTACGTTTACAAAGCCCAGCTTCCTGCCTGGCTTTAATATAATTCTTCCTTGATCTGGATGAGGTCCTAAAGACCATTTTATTAAGGCATGTAAGTCGCCATCCATTCATCTCACCAAACCAGCTGACACATTTATGTTCCATGGATATGTTATATACCATAATTTTCAAAGAGAAAAAACTTGCGACGCTAGTTAGGAGGTGTAGCCTTACATAACACTTTGTATTTTGATATTTTACTTGCAAAGGTTGTTGGCTCCCCTGGCCTTTTGGGTTAGGCAGCTTGATTATGTCATTGTTTTTGTGTGATTTCTCTTACTAGCAAACTTTCTACCGAGTTCCCTTGATGTATTGTTTTATATATTTTATAAAAAGACCAAAATTATTATGGTCAAAGCTGCAGTTTTGTGTCTTATAGATATAACCAAATAAGTCCATACTCTGTAATTATTATTAACTCCTCCATCAGCTGGTTACTTTGGAGACCAAAACCTTTTTATGGTTTAGTGATTATGTTTCATGTGAATCTGTGTATCTACACAGTAAGCTTTTTTTGGGGGGGGTTTGTTTGCCACTGAGAATGTTTCTGCAAAATACCTCAGAAATGTTGAACAGATTTTTATATCCAATTGTATATAGTTGATGTAGCATCTTCCTAATCCCTGACTCATGTGTGTGGCACCTTTGAGACTCACCATAAAAATATATTCATCATTCTGTTGCATTTAACCTTGTATAAGGACTAAACCAGAGAAAATTGAAGACTGACAGAGCAGTATGGTTTTTACAAGAATAAGACCCATCCACATAGACAACATGCTGTGATTGTAGCAAAAGGAGGACCAACTATATGCTACCTTGAAGGAGGTGGATTGTCATGCAGTCCCTCATTTCAAATAATTTTCTCTTAAATTATTAAAATTTTTGCAGTTTTTGTTGTTGTTTTTATTGTTTTTATTTATTTACTTTGTTTTGGGCTTTGTGTGTGTGTGTGTGTGTGTGTGTGTGTGTGTGTGTGTGTGTGTGTGTGTGTGTGTGTGTGTGTGTGTGTGTGTGTGTGTGTGTGTGTGTGTGTGTGTGTGTGTGTGTGTGTGTGTGCGTGTGTGTGTGCGTGGCGGGGACACACAACTGTTTTCCCATAGATAGTGTCATAAGTTCAACACATTTATGTCTAAAGATGCAAAACGGCACAGATCAAGCATAACACTATCTCATTAAAGTTCAGCAAAAATATTCCTTTCTTCATGCTAGAGGAGAAAGAGGATGTTAGCACTATTCACAGGAGGCGAAAATTAAGGCAGTTTAAATTTGAAAGCCACCCGAGCTTGACAGGACATGGGCTGCAGTTTTATGTCCCATCATTTATCAGCAGTTTATATTTTCTATGACCGAATTGTCTCTTTCAGGAACCCTCAGAATCATACCAACTGTGAAACCACACATCCTGCATTGTCCCTCTCAAACGCTAATGTTTGCATAACAGTTTGAGCCTATTAATGATCCACACACAATTTTGCATAACACATTCTTTTTTTAAATATTGTTTTAAATGCTTCATATCTGTATCTCACATTTAGCGTCAGTGAGGGTGGAAACCTTAAATAAAACAGATGACAAATGAAACATTCTTAAGATGGCGTAAAGCTAGTGAGCGAAGGCCTTTATAGTTGGTGATAAAGCACACTGAGGCAAGTCAAACATGTATGGATCACAACTCTTTTCATTACAATATTATCAGCATCCCTCCATTTCCCACTATCAGTTTTAAATGCTAAAACCAAGAATTTTATGTATAGATTCATAATAAAAAGAATAATAATGACTTTCCCCTGTGCCAACTGATTAATGGAATGGATACTAGTTTTTTACGGAGAGGATCCCAAAATACTTTCATCCAAAAAAACACTGAAAACTGAATGAAAGAGATGGATAAAAAAATAAATAAAAAAAACATATATATGTGTCAGAATAAAGAACACAGAATAAAATACTGCTAAACATATTTATAAATATGTCTCTCTCTTTCTCAAAGAAAAGATAGATAGATAGATAGATAGATAGATAGATAGATAGATAGATAGATAGATAGATAGATAGATAGATAGATAGATAGATAGATAGATAGATAGATAGAATTTTTTATATTTTTAATAGGTTAGTTTTCATTTTCACCCATTTAAACAGAACTTGTTTTAATTATGCACCTAAAATATCCACATGGATAAAAAATGGAGAGAAATGGTCCTGACTCTTGCTTCTAAAAAACACTTTTTGCCACCGTAGCTTAAACTCAATTGTACGGCTTTGAATAGACGCATAGGTTTCCCACAGGTAATGCATACGTTCAACACAATTATGTCTAAAGGTCCAAAACGGCACAGATCAAGCATAACACCATCTCATTAAAGTTCAGAAAAATATTCCTTTCTTCATGCTAGAGTGAAAATAAGATCTTAGCTCTATTCACAGGAATAGTGTTAAGAAAATTAAGGCAGTTTAATTTTGAAAGCCACCCGATTTTTGAGTATATTTTTAATATGTTAGCTTTTTTTTATTTTCACATATTTAAACCAAACTCGTTTTAAACATGCACAGATATTTTAGTTTTTAATAAAAGTTAAAGTAATGGTTATGTATTAAAACTAAAATAAATGTCCATAAATGTATTTTTTTATTTTATTTTATTTCTCTGTTGCCTAAACTGTCTTTTGTTAACACTCATACAAATGTTTAATGTTACTCCATTTACTAGACTCCAAATTAGACGGTAACTGTAAATTGTAGGTATGTGCGTTTTATACTTTTTCCTCTACAGGCCTTTGCACCCAAAGCAAAAAGGTCAGCAAGGTATTACAGTTCACTGATCTGCCGTGCTTGGGCCCCTGAGATTCATAGACACCTGCAATGATAAAGTTCAGTCCAGCAGACTTGCTGGTAGTGCAATAACAGCGAGAGAGGGTCACAGTAAAGTTTAGTTTAATGACAAGAGCAAATAACTTTAACATTTAGCGAGGGGCACTCAACCCTTTCTCTGGGATCACATCTGATATATCAGCAGGCAACTGGCCGTGACTGCTGGGCGATTGTGCTTGGCACTGTGGCACTGGTGATGCATGCAGAGTCTGGTGGCAGGTGTCCATTTTATAGAGTTATTCAGTTGGAAATGCTGCACTCTGTTGAAGGCATAGGATAGGAAGGAGAGCCTGGGTGGATTATAGTTATTGCACAGCTGGCAGCTCCCAGGCTCTGCATGCACAAAACGGGCCTCCAGCTAACATTTGGCCTTTAAAAAAACAACAGCGGGTTGTGAGGTGAACATTAGGAGCTGGTGCTGCAAAGTTTATAATCTCTTAGAAAAGGGTGAGTTAGATACTAATGTGGACACATAATTACAGCTGTTCAGCAGCTTGTCATGTTATTTGTCCTACTGGCAGTAACTAAGCATGTTGGATGTTTTATTTATTTTTAAGCAAATGCGTTATCTTTTACTCTTTTCACTATTTTAACCAGTTTCATCCTCATTTACCCCTTTGTTCTGCACTTCCACACTGAAACAGCTTCTCTTAGAGTGTCCTGCTCCTTGCTGTCTTTTGTCCTTGAGCTCTGTCAGTCGTTAGAATCTGCAGCTTCATCTGTATCCTGAACCCAAACATTGTGTGCTGCACTTCATCCTCACAAAATAAATTCATTTAACTCAATTAATTGACAAATACTTTCTTTTAGTTTGTATTTTGCCTTTTTCACAGCCAAACATCTACTGCTGCTGAGTATTTTTTAGTAACATATAATATATATTATATATATATATATCTATATATATATATATATATATATATATATATATATTTAATTATTAGTCATGATGGCCAATAATGAATGGATTTAGCATTAGTGGCCAGTGGATATTTTGCACTTTTCTCACAGGATTACAATATTTCAAAATGTGTTTGTTATTTGAGTTTATTTATTTTATTGATGTTACCAATTTTTCTTATTTTATTTTAGTTATTTTTTGCCAATTTACACTGCCTGCCCAATAGGAGGCAGTTTATATGGTGACGATGAAGCAGTTTAAATTCAAATATGTCTTCCCTGTCCAAGGAAGATAAGGGTTTTTATCAGAAACATTTATATTTCTAAAATGCTGAGTTATTTAATGATTAAACGTCAGAAAAGAAAATAACAAATCTTTGGCAAATTGTACATCTTGAAAAAAAAAAAAAGTTATTGAGTATTTCTTTACCTTAAAATATACAAACTTTAACTCAGACTTTGGGGTAAAGTTCAAATTTAACTGTGTAGGACAGGATGGATTTTGACAAAATATATATGCAATTGTCAAATAAAAGTTAAATTTTTGTCTATTATAGTTTGAAATAACACTTGTTATAAATACATCTAAAATACTAAATTAAAATAATATTTCTTTTTGTTTTGAGTGTTTTTTACGTTTGGCTGATATTGAAGTAATCGGTAAGAGAATTAAGCATGTTTGTGTTTGCTGAAGCTTGTGTTTCTGCCAGCAAATTAATGTTGAGCTTGTCACACAAGCTGTTCGGTTTCACATCAACATGTTAACAACAGGAACACGCACAGTTCAGTGATGAGAAAATTTTATGGCTCATAACAATATTCAATTTGCTGCCACAGCACCCTTTGACAGGGTATTTAGCCCTGGTGAGTGATTGCCGCTGATGGCCCTGAGGTGTTGCTGATGGCTGCATGGGTCTGCTGGGCAGCTGCTGGTTTTTAAAGCTGGATCAGGGAGTTTGGGCTGGCAGCCATATTTTCAAAATCAGCAGGAGATCAAGCCACAAGGGGGTTGAATATGGAAGATAGATAAATAACTTTTTCACACCTTAATTATGTTATTTTACACCTTTAAATACTTTTAAAAATGCAGATCATGCCGGTGTCTTAGTGAGAACATTTGCACTACTCCGAGTTGCAGCATTTAAAGTTTACAAAACCGACTCAAAGGGTGCATACGAGGTCCTCCTCATATGCACGTTCATTTGAGGGGTCATTATCCAGAAAGAATGTGGGAGACAAAGTGAAGACAGGCTAGTGACAAATGATCAGGAGGATAATAGGCTGGAAGACACACTTACCATGCTAACAACACGGCGTGCAGAATGGACGCGCCCCCTGTAGAAAACAAACAATGTGCGTACAATCTATCATCGTTGATCCATGCCATTATTACCCCTCGATGGCCGTGCAGACATCAACATGACAATGCAACATGCAGAGGCTGCATTGGGGAGAGAGATTATTATCATAGAAAATGCGGCACAAATCTCTTCTGGAGCATAATAGCTGGAGTGGAGAGTAGCAAACAAACAGATTTATGTCTCTTAAGAGGCAGCTTGGCTAAGTAGTGCGCGTGCACATGTATGTGTCTTTGCATCAGTGCCTATTTGTGAAAGCTTAGCAGGTGAAATGTTGTGCTAATTCTGTACAGGTTGGGCTAATGTCGAGCCCCCAGGTCCTTTTAGGTTGGCAGGCCGACTGGTGATTAGAGATGTAATTAAGAGCAGTTTTGACACAGGCTCCGTCCTCCAGCCCCTGAAGCGCTTCCCATCGCTTTTTATGGGGCTTCCTCTATTATCAGCCAACAAAGAGAGCCCTCCATGCAAAAAAACCCAGCTGGCTCTGACGGAGAGTACACAGCTCCTTTCTGGTGACAATAAAAGGAAACTTGAGCTTGAACAAAAAAAGTTACACCATATTTGCTCAAACTAACTATGATGAAAGGCAATGAAGAGCAGGGATCCTCATATAGGCATCAATATAAATATTACTGGAAGGTCAATTAATATGTAAATTAACTCCTCCATTTAATTAGCTATTTAACTATTTTCCAAGGCAGGGACATATTAAATCATGCTTAAAGACCCCTCTAACTAGCCTCCTGACAATAGTGCTAGGGAGTCATGGGCTCATAAACTACCGGCTTGACCTATAAAGAGCCCCGAGTCTGCTAATTCCATCTCAGCCTAATTTTATGACTTGCATAAAATAACCATAGTGCAGCTTTGTAGCTGTTAAGAGGATATGGGTAATAAAATGGAGCTGGAGAAAGCATCAAAAATCTTCTCTTCAGTAGTGTTCTCATTTATTATTCTATTATTCTTTGTAAGGTTCCAGGCTCATGTGAAAGACAAATGACCTTATTATATTAAATAATTTGTGAGGATATTAACCGTTAATCACGCATAAACAGCATTTAAAAGGTATTGATTTTCTAGTCTCCTCAACAGCTTGTTAAATTTACGTCTAATAACATGATATTAGACAATCAGGTGAAGGATACTCATTTGCAGGGGACAGAGAAAAGATAATTGGCGCCACTGACCTTGACTTTAACCACATTTCTTCATACCGTTGTTCCATGACCATCGAGCATGTTTTAGTACAGGTCGTCAAAATCTGATAGTGCTAGATCTTGTCTCATTGTCAAGGAGTCTAACATCGGGTCTTTTTTAATTTTGGATGCACCAATTAGGCTTTTCCTGGCCCATACCCTTTTGCAGTTCAAACACCTTATACCACTACAGCAGAACTTAAAATCTGCAGTCTTACTTATCTCCAACCTTTGGGGTACAGCCCGTCAGCAGCAAGGAAAAGGAATGCCAGTTATATGTCAGCTTCGCAAATACTGTACTAGTCCATGGTGTGTCAAGTAGCATTGCACCTTGGTATTTTAGATTCCAAGGTTGAATATTTTATAAATATTTTACAAATACTCAACAGAATAATTTTGGAAATAGGCTCCAGCAGATGTGCTCTTATTTACCTGTATGTAATCAGCTTCATCTTTGGGGAATTAAGAGGAACTGGCTGTCAGTCCTTTAATGATTGGCAGCCTCAGAGTTAGCTTTCGTGGTAATGTCAAGCCCTCTGAGTTCCTTTTCCTGCTTAATGATCTCCTTCGAATACCTTAATCATCTCTTTGTTCCCTTGTGCACAGGTAGCCTCCTTGTTGCCGCTTACTTCGCTACCCTGAGAAACTTCTCCAAGACCTCAACACAATACCTCCTGGATCAGCTTCCATGTCTGAATACTATACAACTTCTTTTCTTTACCAACAATGTCAAGTAAGACCTGTCTGCCCTCTGCCATATTTCACGTTTTTAAATAACCGTTTTCTGGAACCAGCCCGGTTCTGCCCAGATTCTGATTTACTGCACACTATCGGCCCCTCTGGTTTCCTTTCTGGCATCTCTGGATATTTATTTATCCCTGCTGCTCCAAAATCTGTACCATGAGATGCACATTTTCTGTACATGACTCCTGTCTTGCATGTGAGTCAAGCACCGACCTAAAACCATGACAAGAATGTTTTAACCCTCTGAAACACAGTTTTAGTTCTACTACTTGAGTAAACTTGAGGCATCAAACTTTCGTTTGAAAAGTTTCTCTGTTTCCTAAATAGTCCAACACTTCATTAGAGGCATCACTCCCTGTTTGGTACTGCTGACAGCTGTATTCTGATCTCCATGATTACTTTTTGATGCAGTTTTTCCCATATCTTTGTGTGTGTGCGCACTAGGGATTTCTATATGTCTCCTGACCGCCTGAAGATACCATTTAGATTTGAAAAGTCCTCTAAGATGCTGTTGGGGAAGCAACTTGCCACAATAATAAATTTGCAGCAGGTAGTAGAGAATAGCAAGTGGCATGCAAATCTGTCTTGGTGTCCCTTTGGGCCCTGGTGTTCACTCTGGGAGAAAATGAAGCCATGCTGTGCCAAACACTGTCTTTCTTTTTCCCAGGCTTAATGTTAATTTCACTGGAGAGACAGCCAAATAGGGTGTCAACTGGTCTTTTTTCTGCAGCCACACAGGCACAGGGAGGCTTGTTGAGTAGATGGATATGTGAGAGGATGGACTCACACTGCCTACTTGACCCAGGCTCGCTTGATTCATTATGACAGGCCAATCTTTTATTAGCCTCTTATTCAAATTCAAACCCCATTGCAAAAAAAGTTACATTTTCTCTGCATAGAGGCCATCAGATTTATTAAGCAGCACCCGCTCTTAACCACACAATCTAAAAGGCTGATAATTGTTTCTTGTTATTTGAGTTCAGATCTTGTCATCGAGATCTTATTTGATATCCCTATCAAGTCCTGCATCTTTAAGATAGAACTACACACTGCTGCATTGCAAATGATAATATACTAAAAATAGATACTGTTAGGCTTTATTTTTCTACTATACTCATCATCATTGGAATTAGAGCATTTAAATAATTATTCTGTACTTTCAGCAAATTTCAGAACAGTAAGTACATCAAAAGCTCACCATTACGCAATCTTTATAAACAGCCCTCTTCTGATTTTTTTATTCCACTCTTACCAAGTCCAGTTCTGTTTGTTAATGCTGTCGCTGTCATTAAATCAAAACTTTCCTTCACGTGGTAGACTGCTAAGGCAAGTATTTCCATACCAACCATGTTGTTCTTTAATATAACCCTAGTAAGGTCATAGGTCTTAAATGGATACAAGTTTTCCAACATGTGCAATAACCAATCTTCCAAGACTTAAACTCGAGGCCTATCTTTTACATCATCTGGCTACTTTATGGTTCAGACCACCTCAACAATACTAACTTAACAAACCTTCCTACATGTATAAACATTAACAGAGATTTTCATGTGTCTTCACAAAGGTTTATAATCATATTAAAATATTTTTGTAAAATCTTGAAAGAATGCTCTTAAAACTCTTCTCAGTGTGTTTATGTATTTGTGTCAAAATAAACAAATCTTTTACAATAGAAACACACTATACATACCCAGTTTTGCCTTAGGATTAATCTGGGGCATTCAGAAGTAAAGACTTTGTAAAATCAGCCCTGTTTCTCAAAGACAGTAAGCGAGCTATCCTGAAAATCACAAGTAACAGAATAACTGATTCTGTGGGTGGATGGGAGAGATTTGCTCTGGTTTTGGGCAAGAGGAGTACATTTTATTAATTCTGACCGAGTGTCATTTTTGTAAGCAGACGACATTTTACTCTGTTTGGGTTCCTTTTTGATGGCCTTGACAGGTTCTGCTGAATGCTGTCAGAGACCATTTGGATGGCTGGACGAGTGTGCAGGGAAGAGGAGGAGGAGGCGGTTGAGGCAGAGCTGAAGGCAAAAGGAGGAGGGAATCTGTTCATCTCAGTGCAGGCTGATGACAATTGCTTCGGTCGGAATCAATTCTGTCTGTTTACAGACCATTTCTCTGTCTTTTACCTACAACATCACTTGTGTCAGTCTCATTAATACCCCGAGATATATAATGGTTGAATTAACATAATGGCTGAAGCAAAACCCTGGACTGTGAACACATAGGAAATGTCAACATTTTCTTTTTCACTAACCCAATTAGAGACCATTAACTGGCTCTCTTGGCAGCAGACATCAGGAAAGTTAAAGAAAATTCCACACAGCATCCCTCCAGCCCATTTATTCAGTAGATGTCCCATAGAAAATGAAATGTTAGTAAACAGTCAGTCAACTTAAAATTGAGCTGGTTCATCTTTAGGCTGCAAGTGTCTAAAACCTAAAACCATATATATATATAGATATGGCATGGATATTAGTAGCAATGTTTGCAGTTTGCACCGGTTTTCACCAAATCTTTTAAATTAGATAACATCATGTTCACAATGACACCCGGAGCAAAAGCTAAGAGACAGTGGAGCCAGTGTGAAGTAAAGTCTTTCAAAGTGTAAAAGAAATGCAGAAGTGTACAAGGACAACTACTACAACTACTTGTTGTTGTAGTTTTTTTTTTTTTTTGGTATTTGTGATTGAAGATCTTCACAAATGGTAAAAGTTTAAATAGAGGTATAAAGACAAGAGGGGACTATGAACACAATGACATTTATTAAGTCTACAAATTACAGCACTTGTTTATGTTTGCCAATTGCCTGATGACTTTATCTTGTATACTGTTTCAGTTGATTTAATTTTTTTTCTCTCTCTCTTTTATGAATAAAAAACAGTATTGAGAAAACTTTCTAAGACCAAGATAACAAACTGTGTTTGTTGTTTGTTTGTTTGTTTTTACAAACTCAATTGTATAATGTACATTCAAACAAATCTACATGTCTTAATTATACAAGTAGCAAATATATTGCACCACAAACAAATTGGTCACTAACATGGCCACCAAGTGTTTGCTCATGTCTGCATCAGGATGCAGCACACTGTCTGGTGCCCCTCCGTCTCCTCAGCTTTGCATCCAGGTAGCGATGACAAGTCACCGAGCCAGCCAGTATTGATTGGGGGGGTCCTCTGCAAAGAAAAGGAGGGAGGTGAATGATTGTGTTTTACAGAGAATGTTATTACTCCACTCGACACTGGAATGCTGATGGAATTTCCTTGCTCTGGAAATGGAGATGACCACCCAGCATAGAAGTGTATAACTTGACCCGCTGAAGCGCTAAGTCCAATTTGAAAGCCAAATTGTAAAGCCAAGACCAAAGTGGGAAAAAAAAAGAGAAACGGTTGCAGTCTTACTGGTAATTTCTCTCCCTTTCTCTCTGACCAGTTTACATAATTCTTTTCTTTCTAAAAAGAGAAACCACAAAATCATTGTTGGTTGTTCATTTGTACTATGTGTACAGTCTCTGTGTTGCTGTGAAACACATGCAGCTATAGACAATGGATGGATGTTCATTGTGCTATGTTGCACCAGAAAAAGAAAACTTTTGTTAAAATGTTTTAAGTTCCAAAAGTAATATGTAATTAATGCCCTTCATGAATGTAGATACATTTCTCACCAGCACCATATATTAGGGCATTTAATATCCGCATAGCTAATTCAAAGGCAAATGTTGCTTAACACAATCTATCTACTGTATATTACTTTTTAGACCAACAGGAATTATGTCAAAACACTTGCTTAGGTATAGCATTTGTTTTAAGAAACAACGTAAGCAGATTAAATGACAATCAGTCTGAGAGCTGAAGACTGCCCTGGCTAATAAAACTTGCTCAAATGTAAAGGTATTGTTTACTTTTTTTTTTTTTTTGCTGCCTTTTTTTCCTCTCTACCTCCTGGACTTCTCTCTCCCTTCTTCTCCTCTCTTTTCATTTCCTCTCTCCTTCTTGCTTGATCATTTTCTGCATAAATAAAGCTTGCAGAGTAATCAGGCAAGAGTACCAAGACCTAATAGACTCACGAAAATTCCCTTATCAGCCAGGTGCAATCTGAGACTGCTGCCTCATAACAAGGAATTAACATTTTTTTTCTACTCTGCTGCCAGCACTTTAATTGATTGATGGTAAAAGTTTGGAAAATAAAAGCCTGGTACGTTGAATGAGGTTCTGTTTTCCAGGCCCTGCCTGACCCCACTGAGAGAGGAATCCTGGATTAGAAGTGGCAGTTCGCATTTTCGGTATCAGCCAGCCCTGTCATCTTGGCCAAGCCAGGATGGCGCGTGTCCGTGTGCACGTGTGAATGTGTATGCGTGGCATGCATGTCTGCCACATCACATGGAGAGCAGCGGCTGAAAGACACGTGTATTTGAAATAAGGGGAATCAATAGAACACTTAATGAACAATTAGGAGAACAGCTGTAGGCCTGTCAGACACCCATCTGCACACGGATCTGCTCCGAGAGAGCAGGATTGAGAGTGAGGCCTCTATGCAGCTCGCAGGCTATTGCCTCAGGACATGTGCAACCCCACTTTAGCCTATCTACATCCATTTTTACCTCCACTCCCTCCCTTCGCTCCAAGTAGTGGGAGCCAGGCCTAATTTGGCAGAGCAGACCTACATCTCCTTTCATCCCTCATCTCACATTAGCAGGAAAACCCACTAAAGATATGGAAATGGTACAGGACATCCTTCAGAGTTGTGTCAGGAAAGGGGAGGGAGATCAATAAATTTAGCAATCCATGGCATTTAATTAAAATGGCTGCCGGAAGCTAGGCAGTTTGTTTTTCTGTGTGGAGCCCGACTCGGCGATTATTGCTTAAATGAATACATAAGTATATTCATAAGTACTGTGTACATTAAATCCACCTCACAGCTTGAGAGAGGTGGTAGGGGGCACCTTTCAACTTTCAACACTGAATGAGCGCCCAGACGCACAAAATTAATATCTCCACTTCTGCCCCCAGTGACTTTTAACGTATTCTTGATGCATAAAGAGATATCCCCCTCAACGAGGGCACTGACAAATGAACATCGACCAGAGTCGGCTCCTCTGATTTGCCAGTCAGTGACAATGGTGACCTTATGTGCCAGTCAGGACGAAAAATAGTCAAGAGTAAACACACTCTGACAGAGGTTTTGGATAGATAGGTTCAGCCTTCATCTGGTAGCCTGACATTTTTACATTTAGATCAGCAGGCTATAACCGACAGGTATTATGGTGCACTAAGCACGGGTTCTGGAAGGGCTTCAGCGGGTGGGCAAACCCTGATAATTGACCTTGTGCAGCCTTTCTGTCGTTCTTTATTAAAACTTCATTTAAAGAAGAACAACCCCGGGTGGGTGCTGCCAATGACTCTTTATCTCCTGTTTCCTCAGCGGCTATAATGGATTACACGGGAATCCATTATGCATTCCACAGAAGGAAGAAGAAGAGCTCAAAACCTGCTTAAAAATATATTTTTAGTACTGAAAATGAATGTGTTCACACAAGCCAATGAATCATTTTAAATGTTCTTTTTTAGTATATTAGCTATATGTGTTGAAAAGACATATATTTCAAGGAGGCCATGGGCCCAGTGGTGTGAGAGTAATGGGCGTGCTAATTTATTCATGATTTTAGCTGTGTCGTTACCCCTTATTTTCTTTTCTTCTCCCTCTCCTAGTTGAACAATGTGTAGTGGGTGTTTCACATATAAATTGTTGTGCAACAGTATTATAATACTTTTCTACTTTATTTATTTTTTAAATAATACCATAGAAGTGAGACTTTGTACAAACTTTGTACAAAGATACATTTGGTTTCTTTATGCAGGTCATTTCGAAAGCTCTCTAATGTCCTGTTTGCATTTTCAAACAGCATATATGAAAGTAGGTGGAAGAAAAGTGTAACTTTTAAATCTTATACCATCGGCTTTGGTTAGGCCTTTTTTTAATATGAAATCCTAAAAGGACAAAATATTAAATAAAATATAATAGCATTGTAAGTAATCAATTACTTAAAAGGTTATATTACCTTTTATTGACTTAGTAGTTTTTTAACTACTTTTTAAAGTTAGTGATATTGTAGTTTCAAGTTGCCTCTTAATAATTAGTGGTGAAATTTGTATTGTATTTTGTTTCCACAAAATGTGAATAAACTGACATTTCAAATATTAATATCAGCTAAATTTTTGATCCAAAGTTAAACTTAAAAACAAAATACTGTGGATCCTTAAAATATTCACAGCACGTACTTTTTTCCCCCGCGTTTTATGTTACCATCCTATTCTAAACTGTATTAACTTAACATTTTCCCTCGTAAGTTGACTCACAAATATCGATTTCCTAAAAATAGAAAACCAAGAAGTCACTTTAACATAAATATTCACATTCTCTGCTGTGCAGCTCAAAACTGAGGTGTTTCCACTGATCATCCTTGAGGAGTTTCTGCAGCTCACCTGGAAATTATGTTAATTTAACTTGATTTATTTTTTAGATAAGATACACATTTGTCTGTAGAGGGTCTCACAGTTGACAATGCCTGTCAGACTGCAAAAAACAAGCATGGAATTAGAGGAACTGTCTGTGGACCTGCAAAATAGGCTTGTCTTTAGTCACCAACCAGGGAAAGCAAAAATAAATTTTTATGCTGCTTTCAATATTCCAATAAACACAGGGACCTTGATGGCAAATGGAAGAAGTTTGGATCTGCGAGGACGCTTGAGGAGCTGTTTGACTGTCTGAACATTGTGAACGATGAAGAAAGGCCTTAGTCAGAGACGTGAAAAAAAAAACTTCCAGAAGGACAACAATCAACTAATCAGGTGGCCTGATAAAAGCCTCTCATTCATAAAAGGCACATGGCAGCCTCTCTGCTTTTGGCCAAAAATTTATCTGATCTGATGAGAAAAAGATTTAAATCTTTTGTGTGAATGCCAGGCGTCATATTTGGACAAAACAAAGCTAATCCCCAAGCCAACATCATACATACAGTAAAGCACGGTAGTGGCAGCCTATTCCTATGGGAAGGTTTTCAGCAGAAATTGTCAAACTAGTAACAATACAAGAAAAGTTAAGTGCAGCAATGTACCGAGACATCGTGAATGAAAACCTTCCCCATAGTCTAGACCTTGGACTGGGCTGATGTTTCATTTTTTTAGCAACACAAAAATCTTAAGCACAAGGCCAAGATCTCAAAGAAGTGACTTAAGATCCACTTTCTAAATGCCATGGAGTGGCCAAGCCAGAATCCAGACTTGAGCCCAATTGAACATCTCCGGAGAGATCTAAAAATAATTGTGCCTATAATCCTTTTATAATAAATATATTTTTTTTTTGGTTCAAACATCACACAGTTTTTATTTGTTTGTTTGTTTTCTATTTACAGAACTCTTTTTTATAGAGGCCCCCAACACCAGGAAACTGAATGCAGAAGTACACTTTACTTTACCAGCCTTGAGCTATACATCTGTATATTTCCACTACTGTTGTTCTGTCATACTGGCACTGTCATCTTCTTTGCTGCAATGTTGTCTTGACTTTTGTCTCTCACGTACGTCTTCTTTGTATTCAAATTTTTAAATTGTTTTATATTGTCTTTACTTTGTTTTGTGCTGTAACATTGGGATGAGAGTAATGCAATTTCAATCCTCTGTTATCCTGTAAATGTACCATTTTAGCAATAAAAACTACTTGCTCCTGTTAAAGTTGAGCCTATTAAGCCTTCATTTGAAATCAGTGAACTACAATCGTTTCTGAAACTGTTTTTTTTAAATTTGTTATTTGTATTTAAGGTATTAAATGGTCTACACATTAGTAACTTGAGTGCTGTTACTGTGACAGAACTAACGAAAGTAAAAAAAAAGCCATTTGTTCCTATGAAACTGAGCTTTTGGCTTTTTTTTTTTTTTTTTTTTATCTAAGCTGTTTAGATATCATTGAACCCTTTCAGTCAGGATTAAAAGCATAATTGTTTATTGCATAAATAATTAAGTAAAAATTTACCGATATTATTTAAAAAGTTTGATTTTTATAATATATATATATATATATATTTTACTCTATCTCTCGTTTTTTAGGTTAGTTTTACCCACCATTCCTATTATATTTCTGTTGCAACTGTAAATTTTGTTGTGTATGATTCATAAAAATAATCTGAATTCAAGAATCCTGCCTTCAATGATCAAGGACACGCTGACGCAGCAGGCTAAAGCTTGAATATTTGTCTTGGCCAATAGTCGAATCATTGTCTACTCAGAGTTTCAAAATACCAAATGATTATCATTGTGTATAATTTTTTACAGTTCTAATTTCTGAAGTATTAAAAGGTTAGACTGGGCTATTACAATGTCTGTGAGCACAGGTGCTGATTAAGTTGATTCACTGAGGCAATTACAACCAGATCCCCTTTAATTACTGTGGGTTTTATTGCAACTGCGTAGTAATGAAGAACGGGGCCTGCAGGAGTTTTAGATGGAGATGAGATTGCAAAGTAGTGCACAAAGACACAAATTTAACAGCATGAAAGAGATCACACTCTTACAGACACACCACCATATGCACACACCAAATCAAACAAAACCCTGAGTGAAAGAAGCTCGCATCAGAAGCTCCCTCTTTTTTTTTTCTTTTTTTTCCACCTGATTCATGATGTCTGTACCCGACACATAATCCCACACACATATGCCTTTGTGCGTCATTAACCAGGGTTACGTTAAGGAATGATAACCAGGCAAAGCTTAACTGAGACTAATGCAGGTTACAATCCAAAAATCGGGTAAGAACAGGGGGTTTGTGGAGGAGGATCCTCTTTCTTGAATTCATAGCATGTCTCGACACATGGATTTTAGACACAAAGAAAGGCTGACAACCTCCTAACCTCCAACACCAGCATTCACGCATACACACAACACACCTGCCCCCCTGCTCAACACTGGCATGCAATGAGAAACAAGTCGACAGCTACACAGCAGGCAATATCCCCCGCCTTCAGCTTCAGCGACTACTTCGGATGCATCCGGTTAGTAAAAGCTGACAGAGGGCTGGCCATGCCTCGGAAAACAGCAGAATGAGGAATTCCAGCGTTCCTCCACATAACCCCTGAGATGCAGGAAACATGGGATTGTGCGGCATCCCCTCACACAAGACCCGTAATGTGTTCCCGAGATTCGCTGTCACAAGGAATGGAAATCGAAAGCGGTACACACATCCGTTATCTAAATGTTAACTCCAGTGCCCTTCTTGTGGTCACAGCCTGGTGAGGTTAGCAAACAGTAGGTGTGAAGCTTTGCTTTTTAGCCTCCACCTTGTTTCACAGGATGACTCTCTCTGTTGCAACATGTAAAAGAGCCTGTATGGGCATATACTTAATACGGATGCAGATTTTTTTTAAATTAAGTAGAGCAAAAAAACAAAATTACACATAAATAATGTTAAGTCGTTTATGTTATCATTGTTGTACTGTCATACTTTTTTAAACCCTGCCAAATTCATATTGCACTTTTTAATGCAACCAAGCAACAGCCACACTTTTTTGTAAAGTTAAGACTTTACTTGAAGTCTATTTTTAAAAACGCTTTTATTGATATATTTTGGATCACTGTCAAAAAATCTGTTCCTTATCTACATAGATAGTTAGTGTCTATAATCCATATTGTATATGTATATATGTGCAAATCTCTTGTGAAATTAAGTTTTTGTTTGATAAATATATTTATATGTGTGTGAGAATTTAAAAAAATAGCTCAACTAAGGTGAAATAACTGATTCAATTAAAGTAGATTAAATTCAAAGTAGCTTGAGAAATTACAATTTTCTTGCAACAGGTTAGAAAACAGCTCTCTTAAAACAACCTAAATCAAGGAAAAAGAGTGAGGACAGTTAAAGAATCCTTGAAATACATTAATTTTTGCTGTACTGCAATACCTAGTTTTGTCATGCTTATTTTATGTTCTTGTCAAAATCTTATTTTACCTTTGCACTATTTATAATCTGTCTTTTTATTATAATGCATGTATATTATCTGATGATCTTTTAAATATGAAAAAAATTAAAACATAAACACTTTCTCTTATGTCCGATTCCATACACTCTTTTTTTTTGTTGCTGCAAAATGATCCAGATATTCAGCTCTGGTTATGTCACAAAGCACATTTTTAACCAAAGAGGGAAAAAAGGTGAGGAAACCTTTGACCTGTGTGCTGTAGGTCATGTTCACGGGGTAGAACGCCCTTAAAGCTGTCTTGTGAGGTGCTGATTAATCACAGCATCATGACATTTGTCTGGCTCCAGCCCAGAGGAGATGTGTGAGGCATGCAGTGGCTCAGCACTTCTCCAGGAGCTTGTGTTTGGGGAGGGGTGGGGATGGAGGGTATTGCAGGAGACGGGCGGAGACAAGGGGACAGTTGCATGGACAGACTTAAGACTCTGAGCGCAGTCTGATGTGGCACAGGCGGTATTTACGCTCAAACGGCTGGAGGATCCGAGAGCTGGGTATATTTAACCACTTAGAGATCACGGCGAGATAAGATTTCAAAGTGAAGTACCTGTTTGAAGATGCATGGCATTCCACAAGGGTGGGCAAGGACTACTGGGTATAAATCTAGCACCCCTGCACCTGGTGTGAAGTCTGGGAGGGTGTGTGACACCCAAGATTTAGAATGTCTAACGGACAAGCTGTACATGTGTAAACTACACATTCATCCACAGAAATTTACGCTCCCGTTAGAAATGAAAAAAGACATCACTTTCCTCCTCGACAGACACACACTGTGCGTGTAGGATTCCACTTTTTTAGTAGCATGTAAGTCACCTGAATGCTTATGGGTGGAGTAATTCATCAGGTTCTGATCATGGATGTTTAGATGTTTATGTATTTAGCAGGCGTTTTTAGCCAAAGAAAATCAACGAAGTAGGCAGCAGCGCAAATGGTGTTGCCTAAGTAGGCACACTCGAAGCTGTTGGTGTATATCCTTGCCCAGGCCTGAATTTGAAGCGGATATGGACAGCTCACCAAAACTTGCGCTTTAATACATTGGAAATAACACAAATTGTAACTGGTGGTTCTAATACTGATCTTACTATAATGTACATTTCTTATATTTCTTATGGCTGTTGTGAGAACTCAATCAAAAATTCCCAGCTAATCTCCGTTGGCCACGCATCTCAACTTCCATTTGAGGCTCAATTGCAATATACCTTGATGTTTCTTTTTTTATTATGCTTATAAAGTCCACCTTTACTGTTTCTTACTGTATTACACTTCTGCCCATAACAGGGTTGAGTCATTGGTGGGGCACTTGGCATTAGCTGTGGTATATTTGTGTGTGTGTGTGTGTGTGTGTGTGTGTGTGTGTGTGTGTGTGTGTGTGTGTGTGTGTGTGTGTGTGTGTGTGTGTGTGTGTGTGTGTGTGTGTGTGTGTGTGTGTGTGTGCGTGCGTGTGTGTGTCATGGATGAAGTCATGGACTCGTGTATGACCCTTTCTGGGGTTTCTCATAGAAGATACCCCTGGCCCACTGATTTTGCTTCAGTGGTATGAATGTTTCTTACTGCCGAAAGAAAATAATTCTTGTCCACCGTCATCATATGCTGGATGAGGGACTGCTGCCGACTTAAAGAGTTTTTTCCAATACACCGGACTTCCTTACCATTTGGCAGTAAATAATCATAAAAATTAGAATGGGTTGTATAATAATTTGTATTGGACTCCATGTAACTACCTCAGAATGATCAGAGTTGAAATGAAGAGGATAATTTGAACAAGTCTCGTTTACCTTTAAAAATACTGGATTTTGTGCCATTTTTGTATAACACCCCAATCCTGAAGGAAGACTGTGTTTCCTGCATAAACCAAACTAAAGTATTGGCCTTTAAAATTTCTGAAAGGAATAGACGAAAGATGCCTCTTTGCAGGAATTTTCTTGGACCATATGCAGTATGAAATTCCATGTTTGTATCTGGCTTATTTTAAACAGCCAACACGGGTTTTTCGTATTTGTCTTGCCACTATGACTCATTAATCAAATATTCATAAATCCCTGTAAATACACGGCGAACAAAGTCAATGTTCACATCTCCCCACAGCCTGGGGCAGAAATGCGGCGTGTTTCGGACAATAATCCCTAGTGTCATGTCTCCTGTGCACACTTTCAATCTCCCAAACAGAGGAATGTCTCTGTAGATGCTTTGCTTTTGGATTCTAATGTTCCAACTGTGTTAAGTCTGTTGCTAGGCCAAAAAAAAAAAGAAAAAAAGAAAAAAGAAGAAGACAGACAGACATGATTAGGCAGTGGATCTAAACGATGCCTTTATGTGCCCAGGGTGAGAACAAACGAACCCCTCTTAATCTGTCTGTCCATCTATCCTAACCCTTCCGCTGACTTTTCCACAGAAGGGACATTTCCCACTTTAAAAAGCACAGCTCATCACGATACAAGAATTTGCATTGTACAGGGGAAAACAGCAACAGGGCAACAGATTATGTATGGCAACAGAGCTTTGCACACAAGGATATTTTCATTTCCTCCACAGAGGAACACACTTGCCGCCAGTGTCACTGGGTCACATTTTTTCCAGTTCCTGGTAAATGGTCTGTAGAGATGGTTAGCACGTACGATTAGTTTTAATCTTCTACATTTGACTTGGAGAGAAAAGGCATTCAATTCGTTTCAACACCTCTATGGGGTTTGCATGCTGGCGCACCGAAAGAGAAGCAAACAGTTGATTTTCTTTGAACTTTTTTTTTTCATTTTATTCAGAGTGGCTCTGAATTCTCCAACAAGAACAAAAAAGAAACTATGAAAACTAATTCAAGTAAAGTTCCTTATTTAGCTCACTGTGCTCAAACACTTTATTGAAGATTTATAAAGTTAATTTGTACAGAAGAACATAAAAATATTTAATAGTGCTCATTCGGTGACAAGAGCTACACATTAGCTAGTATCCTTTATGTTAGTCACAGATTTTCTTCTGATCATACTAATGTGCCTGAGGGAATTGAGGAAATGCATTAGGTAGTATTTGAAAGGTATCTACAGCAGGGCTGCTAAATACAGCTGAAATATTAACAATAAATGTGTGTCTTAGTGTATATTAAAATTTCCTGGATTGAAATGTGCTGTTTATGAATAGAATATTAATACAAACAATCTTCCATTTAAGAAGAGTTTAAAGCAGGTTCTGCTTTGCATTTTATGGTGTCACTGAAGCATTTGATACATTATTAGTGAAAAAGAAAAAATATATAGTCTAATTTCAGTAAATTTGTCCTTCATTGGCTGCATCTGTTTCCTTCATGTGTTTCAGAGATACAGAAACTATATATGTATATATATATATATATATATATATATATATATATATATATATATATATATATATATGTATACACTTAGCACCAAGACTTTATCATTTAAGGTGTTCACTTAATCCTAACACATTTTAAAAGAGCAGTAAACAAGACTTTGGAATTCTATTTTGTTTGTGGTAGGACATAAAAAAATAAAATAAAATAAATAAATTAAAACTGAATTAATTCCTTTAGCACTGAATGCAATATTTTCATATTATTTTTCAAAAGATTTTGTATGATTATTTTTTACTTAGAAGTTAATATTTGTAATGTTTGATTACAAAGCAACCCAAGAACCAGAGATATTTGATGGGATACAAATTACAAATCCTTGCTGCAACCAGAAAAAATGTCATATTCCAGGTATATTGAATTTAGATGCCTGGGTTACCATTGCACTTCAATCCAGATCTCCATGACTATTTCAAATTTTTACGACCATAAAATGAACAATTACGATCACAATACAACAAAAATGCTCATCATGCTTCAAGCAATATGTGGTGCCATCGGATAAAATTTTGTTTAACAATTACAACTTATTAAACAAATCCAATTCAGGTGTTTTTAACTTAGGACAGCATGTCTTAGTATTTACTGAAGTCGCATCTTAAAAAAATCGAGACCTGCTGCTTCAGCTGTATCCCCTATTTCAGAAGGTTCTGCTGGATATGGTTGGCGTTAAAAGATTGGGACATAATAATTATAGAAATCTCTCTTCAAAACAAAAACAAACAAAATCTTGCAATTGTAATCTCATTTGTTAAAAAAAGGATCGATTTATATCAAAACACCTCACTTGATTTAACCCTTTCAAATATTTGTCACACTGTAGAGTTAAGCTATACGTTTTTGCAGGGTGGGATACAAAAATCTCTTCTGCATTGTAAGCAGAAAATTCAAAGTTTTTGATGACCTTCCAAATTTGGAACTATTTTTATCATTAAATTGATTTTACAAATGAGATGCAACTACTGAAAACATAGGAAGTCAATTTTGACATAAATATTTTGACTACAAAAATATAGCGACACAAAAATTCACAGGTTTCTCACTAGATTAAACAAGTTATGAATTTAGTTTCAGTAGAACAACACCTGTCAAATAACTGCACACAGATAATTTTATTGTTCACATTGCCAGACAAAAAAATAAAATATAAATCTGGGTTTTGTTCAGTATCAATGTTTCCAACGTGTACAAACTGGATTTTAAAGTCATTTTAAATTAGTCACTAAACCATTTTATGCACAAACACTGTCAGACACGATCCAGTGGATTTCAAGAAATTACAATGATTTTGAGAGAACATTTCATCATCATTTACGAAAATTCAGGGCTGTCAAAGCAGCACAAAGTCTCCGGCGGTGGTGACGGTTCTGCACGTATCCCGAATGAAGGGCCATTCCCGCTTCTCTGCGTTCAGGCCCACAGACAGGTCATAATCTGTGCTGCGACCTTGCATGAAAGTAAACGCCGGATATTTCTCCTTTAGTGACGGCTGCAGCAACTGAAGCAAAAACAAACCAACAACAAATAAAAACTGAGTAACATTTATTCTGAATTTAAATTCATAAGGTCATATCTTAAGGTAAATGTATTTTATTTTAATGGAAAAATAAATAGCTTTAAGGAGAAACTGATAGATATAGAAAAGGTCACTGCTTTGGAATCAGCTCTACCATATATTGACTCAGTGACAGTTCAATTAGATTCATGGCTAAATGCTGCCACCTACTGCTCATCTGTTTAACACCATCTATGCAGGATTGACGAAATTTCAATCACTCCGGAAAATGTATTGACATTTTTTTTAACTGAATTACCAATACAATCACTGCAGTGATTAAGTTATCTTAAGTTGTTTGTTGTTAGAGTAGGTTTCCTTACCTTGGACAGCTCTTGCCTGATTCTCTCATAGTCCTGAACACTTTTGGAGTAGAACCCAATAGTGCAGGAAGGGTCCATTTTGCTGAAAGGCATCTTTTTCGGTGAAGGGCAATGATATGACTTGCAAATAAAATAAAAAAAGGGAAAATTAAAATGCAGGCACATTAATCAAGATGAGGACAAACATTCCCCTCAGTCTAGAGTCAACAGTACGACATATTCTTCATTACCAAATGAAAAATCTGTCTATGATTTCCTATGGATGTTCATTTGTTGCAACATAGCATTATTAAAAGGTGAAACAAAATAGCTTAACAGGTACCTCCTCCTGAATGTAATGTTTCTAAGAATAAAATCATACAAGAAATGTATTTAAATAAATTAAACTATTGTTTTCTGCCCAGAATGATATATTCTTGGAAGTGTTTTTTTTTGTTTAACATTATATGGAATATAGATTACTTCTAAAGAAAACCCCAAATTCTGTCTAATCTGAGATTAGAACAGTTCATAAAACCAAAAGAAATGAAAGTAGTACAGCAGCGAGTTATGGATGGCCCTCACAAGAGTAGAAGGCTGCAAAGAGGAAAACACTAAACGCCGTTTTAAAATGGTGTATTTAGACATATTGATGAAGAATTGAGGAGGAGGATGTGCGTAAAGGTGCATAATAGACGGGAATAACTTCAGACTGACTAGGACTGGGATTTTGGTGAGATTACCATTGCATGAACGGAAGAAGGAGTCAGTGGTTAAAGATCCCTTACACAAAAAAGTGTATCCGGGACATGAACCAAAACTGCTACATCACTTGAGTAAAGCCAATTCTGATCTTATGAAAATGTCAGATCACTAATATTTGGACTAAGCAGATAAAAGACATTTAGCATACATATCAAAGACTGGAGGAGTACAAAGGCAAAGAATGAACTTTGACAGTGACGAGTTGACCAGTCATATCATCTGCTGGTGTTGGTCCTATCCACCTATCCACAATGATAAATGAACCACTGGGGTCTTTCATGACCACGGCACTACTGAGCAAGTTTGATTTCATAGTTATTAGTCAACAGAAACCATGGAAATAAACACGTATAATATATAAAACTCTCTTTCTAATGAATCCATTAAATTTGAATTAAACGTAACACATTAATTTGCAGTTCCTCTTAGGTGGCAGCTTTCGGTTGTCTGAGCAGCAAATAAATCCGCCAGTATAGACTATGTGATTGGGCAGAGTGGTGCTTTAAGATTCACACCTATAAGTACCTATAAGTATAACAGAAACTATAAAATCCACATTTACTGAATCCCTCCGTCAGCTCATCTGTGTAATTTTACCTTACCTGGAGAGGAAAATCGCCGGCGCTGACATTCACAAAAGACTGACAGTAATGAGGGTCCATGTAAATCAAGCTGTCATCTACAAGGACAAAACAAAAGACAAGTTATTCAAAAACATCAGATTGTTACAGACAAAAAAAAAACATGCTTCTCCTCAATATCTATGCAGAGCAGCTCAAAGTCATCCTCCGGACCCCTATTGGGCTTGTGTGAGTCGAATATGCTTTTGAAGAGGCTGTTGCTTTTTAATATCCACCGAAGTGGATTAAATTCTGCTTAACCATATGCGTTTGTACAAGCACATTTTTTTTTTTTTACTTCCAAATGAAAAGGGGTTGTCGTTTAATTTTTGTGTGGGGAAATTACTTTTACAAACACGCAATTACATGCGAGCGTTTTGCATATGATGAATGGAGCGCTGAGCTGTGCACTGGCAGGGAGAATGTATTGCTTGTCATTTAGACATCATCCAACACTGTATTTCAAATGGGCAAAATGTAAATGCGTAAATATTGACTGCCGAGATGTACAACTGAAGGTTTCTCCTGGCCGCTGAAGGTGATGAAGAGTGGCTCACTTTGGGGCGCTCGGATGAAATTTAATACATGCCGCCTATGGAAATCAATTATGGTTTACAACTTGGGAGGTTTACTTGTGATAAATGGGCGAGGTTTTGATGGGTCAGAGAGAATAAAGAAAGCCCTGCTTCACTCGGTTTCATCTCCACTCCTCTTCGTTTTCCCTGACGCAAACATGAATACATTAACGTACTTTGTCTTTACACATACAAAGGGTATATTATGCAAAAATAATTTGTTATTCACGCCAGCCCCGTATGCGAGTGTGTCTTTTTCTGTATCCCATTATGCTCGTACTAACCTTGAAACCCCACAAAGTAGCAGGCTTGCTTTGGCTTCCCTCCGATGATGCCTATGCAGTACTCCAGACTCAGTATGCTCTAAACAAACAGAGACATAATTTGTTAATATTATTCTAGCTTGTGATCAGGCGTTATTTAATTTACCAACATAAATCAGATTTGTAAGATGGTTGTTATTACTTTTAAAACAGCTCAATCTCTGGACTATCTATATGAGATTTTATATTTTAGACAGTAATCGTTTGCTTTTCAGTTTGACTGGTTTTGGCGGGTTTTTTATATTTTTTCTTTTTTAATTTTTCAGTTCTTTAAATATGTATTTATTTTATTTAATTTCGACTTCAACAGCCTACTTTTAAACCCTAAATAGGATCTTTCTCAGCTGAAAACATGCTCACACCAGAGAGACAACAAGTCCCACTAAGACACTCTTCAGTATCTATACTGTGACTTAGGTATGCACACTTAAAGTGTTTTCAGTCTGGTGTACAAGCAAAAAAGGCATAGAAAGATACTTAAGAGAAAATTGGATTTTCAAAATACACATTTCTACTGTTCATTCAGGAAACTACTTCTAAACAGAAATTGAGACTGGAGCTTTCAGTCTGTGTCTGTCATTGAAACTGCTTGATTAGTGAATGTTAGGCCAATTCAGGAAGTCTCTGGATTGAAGTCTTCATTCTACAGGAAATGAAACTGAAATTAATAGCTGAATTAACTGCTTTTGTATGCAACAGAAGTTGGGAGGATAGATAAAATATCACGGTGTCAAGAGTGATTTTTTTTTAACCTGCAACAAACTCATTGGCTTGGCCCTACCATTTGAATGCCGATGAAGTTCGTATTAAACGTCGTTCTTGAATTTTATGACATTTTTCAAATAAGTTTAGTTCTCAGCAAACCTTAAGTTTTAGTTTATAGTTGTTAAAGCTAGTCTGCAAATTGTGTCTTTCATTAAAAAAATAGTAAATTAATAATTGACTACTCACTGCAGAAAGACTTAATTTTGATTTTGACTGCTAATTTTTTTCCCCCTTTGGGATAAATAAATTATTTTTGATTTGTATTGTTTTGAAAAAAATCAGAATTGACCTCAATACATGTCAGAGCTTTAAAACATCAAAAATCATCCAAACAATCAACAATCATAAAGCAGATGTTCTAAATTAGCATTTTCCAACAGTGCCTACTTACCATTTACAACAAAGTTAGTGTTAACATTAACCCCGTGGAGTCTCAGAGATCTTATACAACAACAACGTAGAGCACTGTATTACTGTATTACTTACTTTTGCAAATTCAAAATACTCAGGGTTTGTCCTTTCTCCCCCTAGCCTCACAGGGATGAGGATGATGACGGCTCTTTCTTCTGGTTGTGTGGGGCAAGATGATGGTTGGCTGTTCTGTGCAACAGGAGAACTCTCTGGTTTCTCATCTGATGTTTCTCCTGCCTTTGGTGCCTTGTGGCAGTCCAAGACGTCCAAACTGTACACTAGAAAAGATAAAAAAGTTAGACTGAGCTCTGTATCTGCTTTTTAGGACTTGAATCAAATTTTATGTTAATAAATATATCTTTATAGCATTAGGCTATTTCACAATATTATCACTATAGTGAAATAGCCTAATATGCTACGAGAATGTGCTATGATTTAGTTGTTTGTGAAAGAAACGTAACTTAAAACTTTTCCTTACCTTGCTTATTCTCCATTTAATGTACAACAATAGTAATAATACAAACATTTCGTTAAATTTACTGAGTTCTTACTTGTTTTCCTACTACAATAGTCCATACTTTTAAAATGTAAGACCCCCATTTATCTTGTTTAATTATGAACAATTGTTCAAAAGAAATGTACAAAAGACAATAATGGGTTAGGGGATATCTAACCTAATGAAATAACATTTTATTGTAGTAACTATATTCAAGATTGCAAAACTATTGTTAGGAAACTGAAAACACAAGTAATCTGGGCATAAATATGAAGAAAAATTAAGAACATTTCACGAGACATGGAGTTCTGTCACAATTTTTTTCTCGTAAATAGCATTAAAAAAAAAAAATACAAATCCATATGTTCACCAAAGCAAACATGTTAAGCCAGTAGAGTGACATTAAATATATTGCCAACCCCTTCAGCATTTAAAAAAAATGTTTTAACCATTCCCCCGAGTAAATTGTTCAGGGTTGAATTTTTAAAGACAAAAAAAAAATCCTCTTTTGAATAGGCTATTTTTTAAATACAATTGGTCATTAAAAGTAACATTTGATAAACGCTGACTGACTTTTAACAGAATCGAAAACCTTAACATTCTCACAGTTACTACTAGAAACCAACAGAAAATGCTACCAGCTCACACAAACAGCTGCCTTCTGCTATTGAGAACACAAGCATGAATCATCAGTTGATATATCAGGGTTAAGAGGAGGTTGTGGCGGCTTGCTACAGATTCAAAATGGATGTGATTGTTGTGGGGAACAGACGCGGAGACTCCTGTCCCCCAGTTTTAGCAGCTGGAGTCTCACAGTAGCAGAAAGATAGAGCAGTCGACCTGGGCGCCGTGCCCAGTTTCTTGTACAATAAACAGCGGGATCATCTTTTATACCTGTACAGTCCTGGGAGACGTAGGCAGTTATATGCGCCAAGTCAGGGACCATCACTTCCTTGACAGCTTTCCTAAAACAAAAAAGACAAGAAAAGAAGACAGAGCAAATGAAAAAATGAGAGAAACTGCGGGTTAAACCTCAGTTTATATACAAAAAAGCCCTATTATTACTTTTATAATAAAAACGGAACATTGTTTTGGGTTGATAAAGTTTTTGAAGGATCAATTAACAATTAACATTCACATCAAAAAAAAAAAAAAGACCAATAAGACATTAAGGCATAGTCCACGCATGTCATGTAACATGAAATGCAACTTCATCATTTGCCCATATATGCTATAGCCAGTTAAGGTGACTGAACAAAAACCTAATCGGTAAATTTGTCAACAGGACATAAAAACCATAAGAACCCATAGAACAAACTAGTTTTAAGCTTCCAATTAGAAAAAAAAACCTTCAGCAATGGATAATTGGTATATCATTTAAAAAAATGCAATAAACTAAATTATTATAATCTGTAAATATGTAAAATGTACAACCTAGAACATGGATAACCATCAGACATAGGCAGGGATAAGATTTTTTGCTATATGATAGTATTTACATCAAATATACATATATTTGTATTGTAAAAAATAAGATACTCTGTAACCATATTGTTAATACATGTTTAATAAAGATATATATGGACTATTTAATGTGCTTTTTGTCCAGAATAGTAGGCAAGGCAAGGCAAGGCAAGTTTATTTGTATAGCACATTTTCGTGTACAAGACAATTCAAAGTGCTTTACGTAGGAAAAAAGAGCAGAAAATGAAACAATAAAGTCAACTTTGAATTTAAAAGAAATGAAATAAAATAAAATTTTAATAATAATAACAGTAATAATACTCTCAGTTGCTATAGTAAACATTTTAACATTCAACTTTTAGCTTGCAAACTGTAATTTTAACTGTTATGGGGCCTGTATACAGAAATAAAAAGTTATAATAGAGTCTGGCACTTTCAAAACAGTAACCACTTAAAAACTTGAAATAAATTATCCGCTAATACTGAATAAGTATTTGAAGGTCAAACTCACTGTAAGATGTGTGCTACCACAGCTGGACCGTACCAGTCCCCCGCCTGTTTGCCCATCTTCAATCCTAAATGGACCAGTCTGTGCAGGCTGAGTGGAGCTGAGGAGACATCCCTAAACCAGGACACCAGGTTTCTGTGGTACGTCTCTTTTAAATGTGCATCTGCTTCCTCTGCTGATCCCAATGCCTGGGCTTGAGTTTCAGGAGACAGGCCACTACCAGAAACTCTGGGGGCGCCCTGCAGAGAAGCCTCCAGAGAGGCGACAAGACGCTTAGCCGCTGTGGTAGTCAGTGTTTCTGCATCTAAGGGCTGGAGTGTGAGCCCCTCTGGCCAAGTCCAGTCTGCACAAAAAGGACAGGAGGTGGGTCAGACAACTCTGAAAGGTAGTCAGTTAGTGGACTGAAATTATACATAGTCTAATTAGAAAAACAATTCCATGCATTTGTATTCATAAGAAAATGCTTGAGCTACCCATATTGTGTTTGTTGGAAACATACATTCTTACAGTTTCTCAATTTAAGCAAACCTTTATAAAGGCCATATAAACTGTGAATGTGTTCTTTTGTTAGGAATTTCCATTTTTCTATAGTGGGGCAGTTTTGTTTTAAACCCTGAGCCATAGCTGTTCAGGCTTATCTAACACATCCCCGTTGGAATTTGCTCTAAAATATTTCCCTACTTACCAACTCTAAGATCACATTTGAAGTACACCTAAACTTGAGATTATTGGGCAAAACCATCTATGAATTAAAAAAGATAACTCAATTTAATTTCATAAACAGATTAGTCATAAATTGGTTAAATTATGGGTTGGAGTGTCCATGTTTTTTTCTCTTTCATTTGAGCACTATGTTAAAAATAGGGTGGGAGCTGAATGGAAAGTAAATGAAAGTACTCAGAATCTTACCCAGAATCGTCAGAAACAGTAATAAAATTACCTTAATTTAAAGTGAATCAATTTTTAAACTGATCTACAAATGTCTTAAGAGTAGATTTTTATTGCAAAATGTTTCATTTGTGACAAATTTTAGAACGAGTAAAAAACTGTTTTATTGAATTACTTCATTAGTTATAGACTCCCGCCATTGTGCGGACATTTAAAGTATTATAACTTTGTTAGACAATAGAAGATCTTAGGACTTCCATGGTTATAATACTGTTAAATCAACCAAGACTGAATGACATTCTTATCTCATAACCCTTCGTGCTCAGTTTAGGAAGTTGCTAAATCAACACTAAATAAGTTTCAGTTTTGGTCAATTTTGGTGGCCACTGGACAAAGACGGTAGTGTTTGCCTGAAGGAAGACTGCGTTTCCCATGAGGACCAACGCATAGCATCATAAAATACTGATCTCCCGATCGACTGCAGTTGAGGTACATTTAATGTTTCCAGTGGCTGTGTAAAGGATGAATAGCGATGAGATAAGGAATCTAATTGTGGCGAAACAATGTCATATGATGTTGATGATGTTGAAAATAAGAAGCAGTTGTGAAGCAGTCAGCACATTTGTAGTTGTTTTGTGTGGCAGGCTTCCTCCCGCTCTCCTCAAAAGTCCTTAGTACCGATTAAAGCCATACGGACCCCCTCGGGCCATTCAACAAGCTCCAAGTCAAGGTATAATAACAAAAGTTATGAAAATATTTTATGAAGGTTGAAAAGTAACTTAGTGTTTATCCCACTGAGAATTGTTATTCTACTTGAGGCTGACACATCATCGGTTCTGTGAAATCCATTATAAAAATCATACATAATACACAATGTTCCCCTGGGCAAGGAACTTAACACAAAGTTGCCTACCCAAGCATGTATTGGTGGCGAATGAGGCTTCAGTTTATTTTTTATGTATAAAAGTGATAATTGTAAGTGCAAGAACCATAATATGTGGTGCTTTGTAGTACATTGTAAAAAAGTGCTGATCTCTTGACAGGCTTGATGATTTTTGCCTCTTTTTCACAACTAAATGAATAAATACATGGTAATATCATACTACAATAAAAACAAATTTTGATTGTATTTATTGTAGTAAAAAGCTATCCAAATTAGCCTTATTGTGTATAAAAAAAGGGTCCCTGTATTACAGTAGATAACTAATTAAATGTGAGCCTGACTACAGCCAGATATGATGAATAAACTAACACAGGAAGAAAACTGTCTGACAACATAAATCAGGCTAATATATCCCATAAAGCAAAGTATCATTAACAATTATATTCATTAATATTATTTTCATTTAAAAATTAACTGTTTTTAAATCAAAAACTATTTGAAACACTTCTAATTGTGCAGTACATCGATTTTGGTACCATTAAAATAAGTTATGTTTTAAGGACTACAATATCATTCAATCCATTCTACAGAAACCCTGAAGACACAATACCCTTCAGTAGGATAGGTTTGAATTTGAAAAAAATGATGTTTAAGGGCTAAAATGTGCTTCAGACTAGATCTAGTTTTCACTTTCAGGTTGAGACTGTCTTAGTTTTTGTTTACCAAAATAGAAACATGCAAAACATGCAAAAACATACACGTATTGAAAATCCAATAACTCAAATGTCCACCTTCCCATTTTCATCTAAGGAGTTGTGTTTAATCTGAATTTCAGAAATATTTTCATTATTTAAAAACATCCCATAGCTAATTTGTGGCTTAAAAAATCACTTTGAGTATAATATTTTCAGTTTAGAATTTTTGTTTTTAAATTTACCGATTTACCATGTTAACAAACAATTCAGGCTAAATCCTGTTTTTTCAACTTGAGTTTAATTTCTCCGCTAACCTCTACCCAATAGGTGAAGAACAAGGGCTTGAGCCAGCATCATCTGTCCAGCCCTCAGCATGCAGCCCCAGCCACAGTCAGAGGTCAGGGTGCTGCCAGGCAGGGGAGGGAAGTCTTCCCGGTACGTCAGCCAGACACGAGATGCGAAATCCTTTCGGAACGCCTCTACGTTTCCCATGACAAAGTCCTTATCAGGCCCTTCATGGTAATCTTCGGAAGGACAGTCATCATCTAAGGAAAATGAATCAATATATATATACATTTATATGCTATGGTATATTATATCAAACTAATGATCTTATGCAACTTACCTTCTGCCTTAAAATGATAGCACCTTCCCAGTAGAAACACTGGAGAGTTTCTACTAAATGAAGTCTTGGATTTCAGAGCCCAACCTAAAATACATAATGAATAGAGAACATATAAATGAGCACTTGCCTGCTTTACCTTAGATAAGACTAAAACTGCTTTATAACAACTGCCCCGAATTGTCCAGCTCAGCTTCCTAACCCTGGCTACTAAAGTTAAGTCTTATTAGCTTGTAAGAACTGTATTTTGAGTTGAATACATGCGACCAGAAGGAGGGTTAGAGTTGATAAAAGTTACAATTACTCCTAGTAAGCACTTCTAACAGTGTAACAAAAAAACTATTCTTAACAGTGACTCAACAGCAGCAGGAGACTCCTAGAGATATATTAAGGTTGCTGTTTTTTTGTTTTTTTGTAGAAGTCTCTTCTAGTCATAATGAAGCAAAGAAACTCCAGCTTCCGATATTTTTCAACTGGAATAACTTGATCTGTGAGACAATAATGAAACACCATAAGAGCTAAATTCACTTAACTCTAACTGACCTCTTTTGAAGAAATAAAAAATTAGATTTTTTTTATTCATTGATTATTTTTGGCCTTTATTGACAGTCTGCAAAAAGGAAATGGTTGAAGAGAGAAGGGGGAAAGACAAGCAGTAGGGGTCTCAGAGTGAGGAATCGGACCCAGTATGGCCGCATCGAGGACCTGGCTTCTGTATGTAATCCATCCAAAAATCTCAAATAATACAGTGACATAACATTAAAATTGAAATAGAAAAGAACAAGCGCCATCATTGTCAGGGATTTTATATCTTGTTTTTTCCCCATTTGTAAACATGATTGTAAAACGCCGGTTTTTGCTATGATGAATATTTGAATATTTGGCCCAACAATGAACTGCAAGATTTTTCCCAGGACCTTTTTTTTTTTAAATCTAACTTTCCTTTTTTTTTTTTTGCCTGTTTAAAATGTTGATTCCTTTCTAAGACTTGAATAGCAGAAAAAAAGGGTGTAGACAGAGATAGCAGTTTTAAATCCACCAAAAATAATAATAATAATAATAATAATAACCTTTGAATCATCTATCTAAACTATGTTGATATATTACAGTTAAATAAATGAATTAACTACAGAGTTCAAACACTCAAGAAACAATATTATTGTCTGTGTATGATTCGTTTTGAACTACTAATAATTTGCAGACATATATATTCCTACAAATGCGTTATTCTTAGGTATTCTGCAAACAGGCTTTGGAGACAGGGCAAATAACTTACTGTACTTCACATTGTGCCACACTGACATGAACTTTGTCTTCAATCTTTCCACCTCGTCGTTCCCTTTAGTCTCCATTTGCACCCATTCCCACAAGGCTACACCGAGCTGACCTTCGTGCAACAAAACAACAACATGTGTATATACGCTATACACAAATTACATCTAGCTGCTGTTTCGCTTTACTTTGAAGGGCTACATAATACCGTTTGCGTTTAAACACCTCAAGGCTTCATCAGTGCGACGCTGCTTTCCTGTCACGCTGCATCTTCATCCTCGGGTTTAGACATGGCGACATGAAACATGAAAACAATCAAAACATAAAACGTGAGAGATCTCCTCCACAACCTGCTGAACAACTGCGTGCTCTCCGCCGAGTGACAGTGTTTACGCTTTGAGGAAGTGCGGGATGTTAAGTCAGGTGATCTCGCGGTAGAAAGAGGGCGCGCTCGATTCGCGAACATCGGCAGCCCAGTCGAGCGGGGTTCAAGTTGCTTTTACTGCATCGGTTCGTCAAATAATGTCGGTTTTATTTATTTATTTTTTAAACAAAAGATGCCTCATATATGCAGTTGAAGAAGAAAAAGGTTTAAAATGTAAAGTTTTTAAGCTTTTTAGGTCAATGGGAACAATGCTAAGAGATTTTAATATCTAATTCATTGACTTTTGTCATATCACATATGAACAAAATATACCTATTATACTTAGTTGACTTACTTCATTAAGAGAAAATACAAAGGCGAAAAAATGAACAATGACTACAAACTTGCATACGCGCTCCTGTGAGTTTACATGCATGATATATATAGTAACGTTAGGTGCAGTGAAAAGATAGAAGTATATGGATTACGTACAATATTAGCATAAATAAAATTAATACCAAATGAGAAACCCACTAACCTGTAGTTTTACAAATAACCCTACTTCTTAAAAAAAGTTAATTAATCCAAGCAGTTGTAAAAGGAGGAACTCAAATATTTTAAATATCTTACAATGGCCAGTGCTACATGAATAAACAAACAAACACAACAAAAAAAAAAAACCTAGGGTTAACACACTGTAACCCTGCTTCATTCTATTATGTGGAGAACAGAATCATTTGTAAAAACTGGGGATACAATTTGATGTGTTATTTAAATGAGTCTTCTGGACTTTGTTGTGTCATTAATTATATCTCTAATTAAATTTCTGGAAGAAATAACGGGACCTGACATGATATTCAGGTTTTTTATATATATATATATATATATATATTTTGTTCCAGAAATTGAAATTATATTATCAATAATACATGTAAATAGTCAGTCTAGCTCTTCTTCAACAGGACAGGATATATTATATTATAAACCCTGGTTGAATGGAATCACCAGGGGTTAATGAATGAACCGTAAAGCTTGGAATAAAACGACTTTGTTTAAATTTCTGATAACCAATCTGAGCACAAACATGTGTGTTTCTCTAATGTAACGTGGAAGGTTTATGTATTTTATTGATAATTGTAAAACATTATTATGAAAAGTTGTTGTATAAAATGTACACATAAAAGGCTATTTTATTGATTTATTTAATTTTTTGTGAAGTCAGTTTTTATATATGTTTATGACCATCCTTTTGTAGATTGTTTTGACTTCTTCTTGCTTTTGGATTTATTTTTTTTAGCCGCATCAATAAACATACACATCTTTGCAAAAATAAATATCTAAATATTTGTGATATATTTCTAATTATAGCTTGTATGAAACTATAACCAAATAGAAAAGCACGAACGCTCGTTCTTGGGTGTGTTCTGTTGCGCCGTAGTTTATCCTTTACGGTAATGATCCCGTTGTCCCTGCCACCGTGTTGTGTGTGTGCGTTTTTTTTTTTCCTGAGTGAAAAGCGGAGTGCCTGCCTGGGAATTTTTGTGTGTGTGAAAGCACATCAGCGGCCACTGCCATGGCTGAACGCCGCGCATTCGCTCAAAAAATCAGCAGGTAAAGACCGTCGACTCCCGAAACGAGCTCGTTACGTTATCGGATGTTTTTTTTTCTCCCCTCCACACCAACCGCTGCGGGGAAACCGCTGCGATAGGAGGCCCCGGCTAGCCTGGCTCCTCCTAGCTAACCGCTCGTTAGCGACAGAAGATGCTCAGACCCACCCAGACAGACAGCTGTACTGCTAGCTGCTACTCCCCCCAAAACACCCCAAAATGCTAACAAAAGCGTGATGTGAATGTGTGAAATAATTTATTTAGACATAAAAAACTACAATAAATCGTTTCCGGTTCTGTCCCGACCCAATAAGGAGCTGAAGTGAAAACCGTTAATTCCTGACAGTAAGCCGTCGGGGCTACAGTAGCTAACGATGGGAAGCGACTGTAAGCGCATCCCAAAGAAATGAGACTGGACTTTGTGCAGCTGTGGGTTTAACGAGGTCTGTAGATAGCAAACGTGTACCTTTTGGTTTTGAAGCGAATAACTTTCTGAAGAAGCAGCCAAATACTACGATAATCTGCTCTCTGCTCCTCAGACAGATCAGTGTAATCTCCTTAACAAAGGGCTTTTGTGCAAGCTGTCAAATACCACAATTCCTTCCAAATGGACGCATTTAATCTTTTATTGTTTCTGTTGCTTTTTTTTTTTTTTTTTTTTTTTTGCTGATGACTTAATGCACAGACAAAAAAAGCCACTTTGGAATTAATCAAAGAGAAAACGCCCACTTGTTCATTGTTTACAACTTTTGTGCGACAAGATCTGAAGAAGAATGAGGAAATTAAAAGGAACCATGATGTTCTAACATTCTCCTGAGACTTCTCTCTGTAATACCCAAAAGATGTAATTAGCTGCATACAGTTTTTATTCATTACACGGTAATTAAGAGGTTATTTATTACATGTATACGTTAAAAGTCGCCTACAGCTCTTCAAAATATCAGAAGGAACAAATATCTGAATGAAATGTATGTGCAATCGCGTCATTTGTGATCAGAAAAACTCGTAATTTTGTTCAACATGTCCTCCATTGTAAAATATGAGGGGATCACGTTTAACTGACTTTATTTATCTTGTTGAATTGAAACAGATTTTCTGTCTAAGGCATGTCGATGCTTGTTAAAGTTTTGTTGATGCCTGTCACGCTCCAAAGCAAACTGAACGTGAGCTTCCTCATTTGCTGCGAGTTCCCATTATATTTGGGGACGACTGCATTGTTTTGAACTTGTGGCCGCAGCGGGAGTGTTTACTGAATGAAGTTAGTCCGCCGTGTGCAGCAAGCAGCCCTGAATGTTGAAGGCACGTAGGAGGAAGAAGTAATGTGTTTTGTCAGTTCTGCTTTTCTGTAGCCGTGACAGAACCTCACGGCTGACTCCACTGTATTGCAGATACAGAACATTATTGTAATCATGTTAGACGGACAGGTTGGTTCACAGTGTTTTTGTGTGAACCTCCTTTTATTTTTACATTTGTTAGGCAGCTTTGTCAAGCTCCCTGGTGCCGTTTAGTTGTTTACATTCTGTTTATGATGGAAAAGATATGGTTTGGCTGTTTCCAGTAATTAGAGCAATGAGTTTACTGTAACTACCTGACTCGGTACCGGGATATTGCTTTTAGGATACAAACTGCAGAACTACTTTATCTGAAGTAGTTCTGTACGAAGGTGATCTGAGCTTGTCTGCTAAATCAAGCCTTAGAAATCTGGACATTATTTTTAGCAGAAAGATTTCACTTGAGCATCATGCGATGCAGCTCACAACGAACTTCTTTGACAAGCTCAGCAATATTTCAAAACTTAGACGATTACTTTCTAAAGATGATCAAGGCTTGATCTTTTAGACTATTGTTATAGGTTATTAAACAAAAAGGAACTGACTCGTCTGTACAGGTCCAAAATATCTGCAGAAAGGTTGCTGAACCGCTCCGACAGAAGGGCTCATATTGCTCTGATTCTGAAATCCCTTTGAAGTCTTTCAGTGTGTTTTCTGGTTTTGATTTTAAATTTCTCGTGATGGTTTTTAGAGCTCTCCATTATCAGACTCCTCCCTACATTAGAGACTTGTTGTTTACTGTATATTCCCTCTCGAAGGCTGAGGTTGTTGGATCAGAATCTTCTCACGGTCCTTTGCACCCGTTTTAAGACCCGGAGAGATCGCTGCCTCCAAGCCGTCGTGCCGAGGCTCTAGAAACGATCTCTCGCTGTCGTTACGTTCTCTCAATTCTGTGGATGCTTAGAAAAAGCAAACATAGAGCTCAGTTTCAGGAACCTTTTTTAATCACTGCAGCATGTCGGTTGGTTATTATGATCAACATGCTCATTTTTACCTCTGTAATGTTGTTTATATCTCTATAGTTTTACTGAAGAACCAGTACTTATTTGTGATATGAGTCATTTGTTTGGAGTCTTTTTTTTTTAAAGCTCTATTTAAGGTTTGTTTGTGACACGTTGGGTTACTGGGTTGTTATTTTGTTATAGGGAAAGCTCTTCGGGTTGTTGGTTGCTGTGATTTTAACGCGGCAGCGTGGAGCTGCAGCAGAGCGTTGTGTGAATCACCACGCTGCGTACCATATAATTTCAGTTTAAAGTATCACACTGAAAAAATAAAAATAATAGAACAGCAGAGAAAGCCCTCAATGATGTAGGGCCGTAATGACAGCTTTAACATGCGTTGTTTATCTGTAATATAAAAAGCAACAGCTTTCACCTTTGCTTGAGGAAATTATTAAACCAAAACATTCAGGAACTTTTATTAGTTTGATTACATTAAGATTACAAACTGATTTGATTTTAACCCTATAAATATATATATATATTAGTACATTTAAAATATTGCTAGCATTTATAGTTACACACTTTGTTGTTTTATCTTTGCAGATAAAAATGAAAACAATAAATACTAATAAATGTGTTAAGAGTTGTAATGTAAATATTCAGAGTTTCACCAACCAGGAGTTTTATTTCTTTATTATTGATTTCCTACCCAGGCTTTGTTTACAGCTGGTATTGATCCATCAATACCCAATTGTAATGAATAATTATATAAAAAAACACTGCCATTTTGCTCTGTTATGTGCAGTCTTTCTGTTGTTTCTGAAGAACATGGGATAGGGCGGGGAGGAGAGTGGGTGTCCCACATATGGAGGCTATTAGTTCTTAACGCAACTATCTGGAGTACAATTCTCGAACTTGAGACCTGCTGCATTTTTCCCTCATTCCACCTTTGTTCACTATCTGTCTGTTTACTATCAATAAGTAAGGATACACAATAAATTAGGATTAACATTGGTATAATCTGATTTTGATTATTTTGTAACATATTACATAGGTCCAATAAGTAAAACTGGGTAGATATTAACAACTGGCACTGTAAAATTATTAAAAAAACATTAACATTTGTCATTTTAGGAATGCAGCTATATCAATATTAGATATGTATCAGCCAAAATGTTTCTATAGGTGCATCTCTAAAAACAGATTTGCTCTATCACCCTTTAACGGTCTAAACCGAAGCACAGATTGAAGAACAGGTTCAGCAAATGATGAAAGATGGCTAGCTTTGCTTTCCCTGACTTCAATTTATTAATTTCACTGATCCCCAAAACAGCTTAATTTGATTTGTCTTTACTCAGTAACATTCACACCAAAGTTGTTTTTGTTAAATATGTTAACTGTTATGTTAATATCTGTTGCAGTGACTCCAGATATTCCTTATTTCTTTTCTTTTTATCTGTCATTATGATGGTTTACTCCCCTGTTGGATTTTAAGCATTTTAAGTAGTATAATCTGTGTTGCCTGCATGTCTGTAGAGAGGCTCCATCCAACAGGCTCAATGTATTATTATGTAAAGTGTAAAAAGCTGACATTTGTATTATCTTGGATTCGATACCATGTTTATTGTTAAAGAAGCAAAAGTATTGCATAGGGATATACCAGTAAACATAAACAATGACATCTGTAAGTCATTAAAAAAAACAAGGTATAAGAGCATTTTGAAGTGGTTTTATTGTTTCCTCCATCATCCAACCATCCATCTTTATACCCTAATACCTCTAGTATTACATAGAGCTATATTTGTTAAAAGTACAATCAGATTTCAGTACTCATAAGTACAGATTTATGAAATTTTTTTTTTTCTTATCCGCAGGACTGTGGCAGCAGAGGTCAGGAAGCAGATAGCTGGTCAACATGGAGGTTCTCCGCAGCTCTTTAAAAGTCTAAATGTCGGGACGACATCGAGCAACACAGTGAGTAGTCTAAAGCCCACAGGCAATCAGGTGCAGGTTTTTTCTTAAGCTGCTTGCTTTTCAATACTGAGAGTACATTGTAATTGAGTCTAGGTAATATTTAGTCTGTTAATTTTCGGATTATGTGGACGAGGTGACTACTGATATTTTTGTGAGGCTAGTATGAGTTTTATGTAACGCGTCCAAATGAAAGCTCTCCTGTTCCTTTAAAATTAAAATAATTTTGGTTTCAATAAACCATAAAATAAGCCTGTATTTATATTTTTCTATAGAGAAATGGGTTTGAAAACACCCAAAAAAAACATTACTCTGGATTGTTGACTTTGAGGCAGGTTAAATCTCATAAAACGTTTGGCTTCCCTTTTTAATTACATTAGATATGCTTGTAATGTTTTTGACAGACTGATGCCATTTTAGCCTATACAGCTACTTATAAAAGAACAGTTTTTAAAATACCTTTTTCTTATCCTCCTTATGCCATGTTTATTTATTTACAGAATGGGAATGTTATAAAATGCTTGTGTTAGAGTAGTTGCTGTAAAAATCAGAACCTCAATATTAAAAATGGACAAGGCTTCCAAAGTGAATAGGTTATTTTAGCAGTTACCACAGTCAGTGCAGCTTGTGAAGCCTGCGTTTCTATTCCCAGAAAGCAGCTAGATTCTGAAATTGTTTCTGGGATTTCAAAGGGGCTGTGGACACTTTACAATATGCAAGTTCCACGATGGACAAAGGTTAAAGCTACAGTTTATTAAATAGAGCACCTATGCTTTTCTGTTACATGCTGAAAGTCCTTCTGTGTTATTGGAGGCCAGAAATCTTATCCTGCATTACTATCGCAATAACGATAAAGTAATTGAAAGACACATTTTGCTCTTGGAAAAATATGCTGTTTTAAAATAGGCTTCTTCTATCACTAGACTGCAAAAGCCTTTAATCATAGTTCTTGAATTTATCATCTAATTGAAAAAAACTGTTTGAAGAATGTACAAATAATACAAATGTTACCAATTTAAATTGATCATTGTTATAATAAATAACTCTTATTGGGAAAATAAACTTATGGGTTGACAATAAACTTCTAGCATTGAGTCTCTGTAACTCACTTATAGCTTCCAGGGGGTTGTTTTTGTTTTTGTTGTTTTCTTCACTCTTTCACTATTTGGGGATAAAACAATTAAGTCATAATTTTGTTTCCCCTATTTTTTTCTCTTTGCCTTCCGTCAACAGGTCCCACTTACAGAGGCAGTTGAGCCAGTAGACTATGAGGAGTATCTCATCACACACCCTCCCATCATTGAGTCAGGTCCTCTGAGAGATCTGATTGAGTTTCCCCCTGATGATATCGAGGTCACATACACGGCCAGGGAATGTCGCACCGTCGTACCAGCTGTTCCCGAAGAAGGGTAAGTAAAGGTCATTTAGCAGCACAAATGAAGCTGTTCAGTTGAAGCAGGGTTGCAATGTCGGCAGCGTGTTTTTCATGTGTTGAAATGTTGGAGAATTACTGCATCCCTAATATCTGGGGATGTAACACAAAAGTTGGATATGTGTCAGAAACGTTACGTCTTCTGTGTATTCATTTGTATTTACGCACTTGATGTTTAACTCTGATATTAACACAGTGCTTTTTTTGTTTTTCTGTGCAGGGACACGGACACTCATGTCAGAGACTGTGTCAGATCATACACAGAAGACTGGGCCATCGTTAATAGAAAGTAAGGCTTTTAATTAATAAGTAATTTCACCATTTCCTTTCTCAAATCGGGGGATTACCTGTACATTAACGGCTGCTTTTTATTTTAGATATCATAAACTTGGCACAGGCTTTAACCCAAACACTCTGGACAAACAGAAGGAGCGTCAGAAAGGTTTGCCTAAGCAAGTGTTTGAGGCTGATGAGATGCCAGACAGCAGCAGCTATCAGGATGACCAGGTACAGGTTTATAGCCGGTCTTATGCTCTATATTAGCTCTAAAGCTCCAAAATGCCATGAAGATGTCTCGGCATTTGCTCTATTTCTTTACATTTATTCCCCACATCTTGTCTTTGATTTTGAATTTAAGGATTTCTCGAGAAGCTTCACAATTAGATATGCACCATTAATTTGAAACAATCCCGTCAGTTATGGTGTAAACGGAGTTTAACTGTGTTTAGGATGATCTGAAGCGGCGATCAATGTCGATAGACGACACTCCGCGGGGCAGCTGGGCCTGCAGCATCTTTGACTTGAAGAATTCCCTCCCTGATGCTCTTCTTCCTCACCTGCTGGATCGTGCTCCCAACGAGGAGATTGATCGGCAGAACGAGGATCAGCGCAAGGCCAATCGTCATCGGGAACTTTTCGCTTTACATCCTGCCCTGGATGAGGTAACAACACGTTTCATTTGAAATCCCCAAAGCGACATCTCTAGTCTCAGACCCTTTGGTTACAGTTCTGTGTGTCATGCAATTTAAAGGGGAATTTGATTGTATTTAATGACTGTTGATTGTCTGTAAAAGCTGTGCTTTTTGCTGTGAATGTACAGGAAGAGCCCATTGAACGCCACTGTGTGCCTGAAGTACCTAAAGAGCACTTTGGCCAAAGGCTACTCGTCAAGTGCTTGTCCTTGAAGTAAGTGGTAAAGACGCTTCTTCAGGAAAAAAAAAAGAAAAAGCTCTTTAGTTGTATTTAACTGCTCCTTTTTTGCTGACTCGCTTGTTTTTTTGTTTTTTTTTTACTCTCGCTTTTGAAGGTTTGAGATCGAAATTGAACCCATATTTGCTAGTTTGGCCTTATACGATGTCAAGGAAAAGAGAAAGGTAAGCTGTTATGCTTTCCTCACTTCCTTTCCTGGCCCTGAGTTGTGTGGTCACTTCTGCACACCATTAAAATTGTTGAGGGGCTAAAAGAAATCTGATGAGTGGACTGTAAAAATCCCATGCTGTTAAGGTTTCCAGAATCTACAGTTGTTAAATCATAGGGTGGAATTATGTTGCCCACAAAAAACAAACACTAGAGGGTAGCAGTGGCCTTGAGATGTAGCTCTCTCATATATACGGCCTCACTTCTGGACTCTATCGATTCACCGGAGGCTCATTTTTCTCTGAATCTCTACCATGTTTGTCAGCAACTGTGAGCAAGAAATCACGTTGCGGTTACCCAGCCATCTCCAAAAAAACACACAAAAAAAACAATATTGTATATTTGCTGCCTAATGAATTCATATTTTTCTAAAATAATGAAATAATTTTGACTTGTGTTTCTGTGTCCCTTAGATATCCGAAAACTTTTTCTTTGACCTAAATTCGGAGCAGATGAAAGGAATGTTACGTCCGCACATTCAGACAGCAGCTATCTCCACTTTGGCACGTTCAGCCATTTTCTCCATCACCTACCCCTCTCAGGATATCTTCCTGGTAATTAAGGTGAGGCAGATTGGCTATGACTTCCTATACAGTATAGAAAAAATAATAAATTCTCAACTGGTTGTAATACTAGGACTGAATTCTAGAGGTAATACTTTAGATCAGGGGTGCCCACACTTTTCGAGCTTGCGAGCTACTTAAAAGATGACAAATCCTAAGGGATTTACCCCACCACCACCATCACAAAAAAAAAAAGCACAACCCTATTTATTTTATATTATTTAAATATTTTTTATTGTATTTTTTATTGTATATTTTGTCCTTTTAGATTGAAGTATAATTTAGGTTTAATCTATAACACATATCAGTTTGACTTGCATAACTGCATTAACCAACTGTGGAATGTGTGTGTTTCTCTCCAAACACAAGCAGATGCAGATAAGTCTATAAATACATTCAGGGGGGTTTGGCGCTGCCCGGGCCTCTAGCTCCTTTAGGTCCGCCTCTGCTAAAAGAGACTGGGAGACTCACTACGCGACACCATAGTTTGCTAAGACGGCTAACGCAAAGCTAACCTAGAGTTGCCTTGTTTGTGTCCTTGAACACGCATCAGTTTGCTTGCAGGTATGCAAAAAATAAATAAATGGAAGGATGGATGACCTCATCTACCTCCTTTAATGCCGTGCGATCGACCGGTCGATCACCATCGACGTATTGAGCACCCCTGCATTAGGTTGATTGTAAAAGAGATGGAGTAAACAATACATTCAAAATAAAAAAATGTAGGTGATCTTTGTAAATAAATAAATAAAATAAGTAAATTTTCATGCATTTGTATATAGTTTGCTGAAAAGCTGTTCTATATATACTGTTGACCACATTTATGGGCACGGCTGGTAAAAAAAGCTGTAAAAATAAATGAATGTCATGATTGTAGCTAATTCTGAACATAAAAAAAAAACTAAGCTCTATAATAACCTACACATCTGACAGGTGCTTGCTTGGTGGTGATGCCAATCCCTAGCGTAATCTGTAGTGCCATGGACCTCCATCTCTTTTAAAGGCCCTACAACTACAAATAGGCACAAAGTTGACCTTCTACCATGGCCATCCTTTTACCCAGACATAACTTTTATTGGAAAAACAGCAAGGTTAGCTGTAGAAAATGGAAAAGTTCGAATGAAATCTGAAATCTGCACGACCTAGAGGAATTGTGTAAAGAGGAATTGGCCAAAATTGTGTTCCAACCAGTTATTTCTTAGGATGTACCGATTTTGAAAACTCAAGGCATTTTTTAAGAAAACTGCACAGATCAAATTTATGCTCCAAAAAGCTTTTTATTCTACATCTGACATTTTTTTTTCCTGATTTCTGTCCTATGCTTCAGCTTTGCATGTTATGAAATTCAGCCTTCCTTTCCCATTTGCCTTTCACAAGGTGCACTTTTGTTCTTAACGTAACCTTAGACTTCCTGGTAACTACAATTATAGAGATTCGCTCTTCCTCTTTGAGCGCCTAATCAACTTGCTGTGCTTAGATTACACTTTAGCAATGTTTAAATTCATTGCTTAAAGCAGTTCTTTTTAGCTGTGCATGAGACAGCTGCATCCCTTCTTAATTTAAACTAGTAAAGTCTTTTTTCTTTGTATTTATTTTTGTTTTATTTTGTTAGGCCTACATCTGTGGTTTTTAATTTCAGATTTTTAACACTTTTTAATGCATTTTATTTTATTTTTAACTTCTGTATAAAGCATTAATTACCTTCTACATTAAATGTACTGTATAAATGCATTTCTCTAAGGTTTTACCACGACTGCCAATAAATTTGATCGTCATTGTCTTACTTGAGAAAAAAAATAAAAATCATTGATCATGGTCCTGTAATATACTGAAAATATCCGTGTAATCTTAAGAAGGTAAATAATCTATATTCAATTATATTGATTGCTGGTGAAAAAAATCCTTATAGTCTGAAGTTTTTACTCATTTTGCTCCACATTTAACTGGTTACTGACGTCGCTATTGTTTTTTTTTTTTGTGAACAGCTCGAAAAGG
>JAVLVB010000946.1:2614428-2654341 GCA_032876305.1 Orestias chungarensis
TATATGTATATATATGATATATAGTGATTTCAAACTCTATTATGAATACCTACCATAAAAGTGCTTAAAGGTCCAAAAGTGCCACAATCAATCAAAAGATAAATAATTTTATAATTTAATCCTTTAACCTGGGAAACTAAAATAAATACTCACAATACTTCTTGTGACACTGTTGGCACCGTTCATTTTCATTGGTGCCAATTGGTTCTACCTCCAAGAATTTTTAGAGTTGTACGTGTATGTATTTATAGATTTCAGCTTTCAAGAGCTGTTCTGGATCCTAAACCCCATAAATACCAGGGTCCACTAAAATGGTCACATGCGTCTGTGCAGTTAATGTTAAAATGTAGGTAAAGTTAGTCTTCTTAAACAGTAGCTATACAACTTTGAACTGTCTTCAGCACAAGAGAAGGTCAGGTAACCTTGGAGACTCTCCTGCCAGAGTTTAATTTACTTATTAATATCTCAACTTTGTATACATACTGTATGCACATCTACAAAAATGGATTAATAAAAAACTTCAATTTGTTATATATTTGTATTTAAAAAAATATTTACATTGAGCGCAAAGAACCAATGTCAGATCCCTTGTTTGTGTGCACTAACTTGGCCAATAATTGATTAATAATTTAAAGAATTTCATTTTGCAGGTAATATTGGTCCTAAAATGTATCTTAAAGACTTGAATTTCTTTATTTTTATTTTTTGATAAGTTGAAACCCAGTGTTTCATGTGATATTCTACAATTTATATCGTAAAATGTTGTTTTCTTGTCAATGTAATTCATCAGAGGCAGTGGGTGGAGTCAGTTCTGTTTTGGTCACCTACATTATTTTATGGTTCACTGAATTATTTACTGAAGTTGTAATGGATTTATTTATGCATCTACTGTTATTGGTAGCAAAATTGTAATTATAATGCATGTAATCGTTCACTTAAATTCAATTCGTTTAAATAAAAAGGAAAAAAGAAAACTGTGGCACTTTTGGCACTTCATTAAAAAGCGTGTGTAATAATATCATGACAGACCAAAACTTAAGAATATTACAGCATTCTCCCAAACTTTAAATCACAATCCTTCCATGATTTCACTCATGGGACTCACAGTCGCCTCCATGACCTCCCTGTTTTCCTAGGCCTTGTTCAAAAATGGTATTTATGTGTGTTTTGTGTGATCCAACCGTAAATACGAAGCTCAAGACTTCATATCAGACCACATACAAAGGTTATGCATAATCTTAATTTTTTATTTATTTTGTGTTTTCCCTTCAAATAAGAGCCAGTCTCAAGGCCTAAATCCCTAGTGAAAACGGCTTCAGTTTTTTTTTTTATGAAAGAGAAAATGTTCCTCATTTGATTTGACTGTTGTAATTGTTTATGAAAGCGATTTAGTCCAATAGCCAAAATAACTGGCAAAAGTAATGACAAAGCCCTATAACTACACTGTAATCTTCAAAGATTATCGTGTTGTTTGCTTTAGAAAAATCTGTTAAATCTCAGTTCGGAAAAATATTGATTATTATGATAACAAATGTTTAGCCAATCCGTTATTATCTGTCTATTTTAGTAAAGGATAATGATAAGTTAAATAGATGGATACTTTCTAAAAATAATTTTTCTTAAAAATGATTGGATCACTGAAGACTCATGTTTGTGCCATTTGTGAAAGACCTTTCAGAATTTCAACCTTTTGTTTTTCACATCTACCGCCTCTCTTTTTCTTCTTGTACTTGCATGAAAATCATTTAGATCCAGATTTTCGTATTTCTTGCTTTCCATATGTTTTATGGTGTACAATGGTTAGACATCATCCAAAAAATTATGAAACATGGTGTGAATAGATCATAATTCATTCACATATATTTTTCATTTAAACGGGGAAGAAAAAGAGAAGTGTTAGAATTTCATTTCACTACAGATTTTTTCTACAGTCTTCTTTCCTTCTGCTCGGTTCAGCTCGTTCACTATGCATGACTCTTCTCCCTCTACATTTTGTGCTCACTTTAGGGTTTGTGTATTTGTGAGCGTGAATGTGTCCCAACCCTTATCAGCTCCTTGCCAGACGGTTTAATTTCAGATTGAGTTCTGTTTCATTTCAAGTTTTCATCACATCCTTTTTTTAAAGTATACACATAAAGTACTAAAATGCAGAGTAAATTATTTATACCCCTTTTAACCTTCAAAATGTATCATTTAAAATCACAAACTTCACTCTATCTATTCAGGGTTTTATTGGACTTTTCTTTTTTCTTTTTAGTTTTTCTACATGTAAAATTATAATTAAACCTTGTGCAATTAAACTTTAAACAGAACAAAGCAGTGGAATATTTTAAAGCAGTATTGGGGTATCTAACATGATCCTAAGCTTTTGTCATTTCATTAGTCATCAATTATATGACTCATCTGATCCACGCAAACATGGCTGGCTGAATAAACCTGCTTTGGTTTGCTTGCTTTACAAAACAATTACCCGATTAAGTGAAGTTTTGGATTATAATGTTACAAAATGTTGAGAAGTTAAAGGGGTGTGAATATTTTTTGGCAAGGCACTACTACAGTAAAAAAAAAAAAAATCTAGATATTGTAGAGTAGTGTCACTGTTTAATGTCTGTTCATTCTTGTGTTTCACATGTGGGAATGTAGAAGGGTGCATCATCACACAATGGCTGCACATCAGGGAAATACGTCGCCTAAGTGCTCAGCCTTGTATGCAGCCATGTTACATTTCTACCGTTGGGCATTCAAGCCAATGTTCTTCTTGCTTAGTGGCGCAACATTTAGGTGTTGTGTTCCTGCCCTGTGTCTTGTATGTCGTTTGTTCTCATGTATGAAAAGCAACACAATCAAAAAAAAAAAAAAGTGTGTTTTGTGCATTAACGTGCCGACGAAGAGCCCAGCACTTTTGTTGCTCCTTCACTAACCTTGCTGTCACCGTATCATTCATCCCACCCATAGGCCATGGAGCGCTGTGGCAATCGCATGTCTTCGCACACTGAGAGCGCCAGTTTCTTGCAAACTTTAACAGGACGGTTGCCCACTAAAAAGGTAGAACCACTTGCACCGGGGGAAGAGCCGTCCCCCACCCTCCTCCTCTTCTTCGCCTCCTCACCTGTTCTGTCTGTGGATGTGTGCCGCTGGATTGGTTGATGTCGTATTTGGTCCTTGTCTTGTTTGTTGTTGAATGCTGTCTATCACTACTTTTGAGTCTGGCTAAAGCCGACTGTGAGGTGGTCACATTGTTTGGGAAGTCTACCCGGTCACAGAAAAAATGTCAGTACATTTTGTTTACATTTATTTATTTTACTGCAAGTACATAAATAGTTTTTTACAAAAGCCATTTGATGCTCAAAACATTTTTTTGCTAAAGCAAAATACTTAGCAGTGTGTATAATCTAAAGGCCGTTGTTTACAGGGTTTCACAGTTAGTTATATTTTATTTCCCTTTTTTTTTTATCATCAACAATATTAGGGAAGACTTGCCAGGCAAAAGTTGGCGTGTTAGCCAGACTATGTCGAATTTACACTCGGGCGATTTTATCTATAGGGATTAGAAAATCAAAATAATGTATTATATAACTCAATAAAACTGTAAAAGCTAAACAGCATTTTTAAGTCTGAATGCAACATTTTGTAGACTAAACAGAGGCCATATTTTGTTGTGTAAGCCCCACATTCACATTTTTTTAGGATTGTTTTAATCTCTCTGTTTAAACACTATTCTTAGATGAGAAGCACTAAATAGGAATCAGCTATAATCAATATTAATATTCAGAGTACAGAATCTGCAGTTGTATTATCTTATTTATTTTAAATGCAGAATATAGTTTTTCCTAACATCAAATAGTTTGGTTTAATTTTTTTATTTTTTATATTATGAACCAAAAGCTTTATCAAGTGCATTTATAAAACAAGGTTTTAAAATGTAAAGGGGACACAAACAGATCTATCATTTATTTTTTGTTATAATTTCATACACACAACCAGGGTTTCTAGAACCTTTTTATAGGAGAGGAAAGGCTTAAAGCAACACAGAGCTTTTCCATAGATTCTTAAGTCCTTAAACCAGACTGGTGCTAGAGCCAGATCAGAGAAAAATATTTATTTTAATTTAGTTTTGTCACATCTTCACCGTTCCAGTAGTGTTAGAGGGGCGGTGGGTCTAGCTCAGTGACATTGTGAGACCCCTTACTCTTGTCTTCCTCTGGCCCTGTTGCCTGTTTTTCCTTCTCCGTCCGTGCCTCTCCCTCTCCATCTCTCGACTTTTATGTTTCAAATTTGCCACCCAGCTCTTTCACGAGGAGTTGGCCCTGCAGTGGGTGGTGAGCAGCGGAAGTGTTCGGGAGGGAGCTCTGCTGCAGGCCTGGTTTTTCTTTGAACTGATGGTAGGACAGGACTTTTGTATGTGCAGTTCTTTTTTTTTCTTCATTTTTCTCATTTGTGACAAAAATGTAATGCTATCATATGTTATCTCAACCAAAATCAACATGTCAGGTGAAGAGTATTATCCACCACCTTTACTTTACCGAGCGCTTGGAGTCGCCGAGGAAAAACCGATTCCCCGAGCGCTTTATGGATGACATCACAGCCCTGGTCAGCACCATTGCAGGAGATATCGTTTCTCGTTTCCAAAAAGTAAGCAAAGACCAAATAGAGTATTTATTGTAGATGTAAGCTTAGGGCTTTGTATGATTTTGGTTTTAAAGACAGTTACTTGTTTAAAGTTGACGTGCAACAAGGTCAGTTTGAGATGTAATTGAAAAAAATCCTTAACATTTAGCATTTCGTTTGCTATCTTAAAGGTTTTGGCTAAAAAGCTTAAGAGGTCCCATAATTAAACCCATCAATTTTTTATGTATTAAAATGGAGATGTGCTCTTTGTACCTGTTTTCAGGACCTGGAGTTGGTGGAGAGGATAAACACTAGCCTGGCCTTCTTTCTCAATGATTTGCTCTCAGTCATGGATCGAGGCTTTGTCTTCACATTAATCAAGACATATTGGAAACAGGTGGCTCTTCTCCCTCCATCCATCCATCCAGTTGTGTATCTGTCCTCTCATCTCTGTGCCTACATTTGTCGATACATTGATTCATTTATTAAATTATTGATTCGTTTATCCACGTATCTATTCAGCCTTGAATTGTCCATTCTTTCATTTATCTGTTTGTCTGTCCTGCCATTTTTCTCTCAATCCATTTGTTTTTAATCAGTTAATTTACTCATCTTTTCTTCCTCTTGTCTTCTATTTATTTATTTATTTATTTTGCAGTTTTACTTCTAATATTGGCTTAAAAAATCTAGAAATCTTAATGTAGAATCCACGGAAATGTGACATATACTGTCTTGGGGTTCTGGTATACGGGAACGATTTTGAAGTAAATAATGCACTTCTCCCCTTCTCTTTTTTTTCCTCTGTCTAGGTGTCAACTAAGCTTTATGCTTTGCAGAACCCAGCTCTGGAGTCTTTACGACTTGATTTTCTAAGAATAGTTTGCAGTCACGAACACTACGTCACTCTAAATCTGCCCTGCAGTTTGCTAACTCCACCTGCCTCGCCTTCACCGTCTGTGTCCTCAGCAACCTCACAGGTTAGTCATAAAAAAGTCCCATAGCAGACACTACACATCTCAGAAACTCATATTAGTTCCAGTCTAAATGGCCACAGATCACATAATAATTGTTGCTATTTTCATAAACAGAGCTCAGGGTTTTCCACTCACGTCCAGGACCAGAAGATAGCCAACATGTTTGAGCTTTCCATCCCATTCAGAGAACAACATTTTCTGGCCGGGCTTGTGCTTTCTGAGCTGTCTGTCATACTGGACCCGGATAACGAAGGGTTAGTACGTTTGTCAAAGTGATTTAAAGGTGAATAAATAGACTTCACGCGGAGAAGCTCTGTGTTTTATATCCTCTCTGTCTGCAGAATGTTTGGTCTTCATAAGAAAGTGGTGAGCGTGGTTCATAACATCTTGTCAAGCCATGACTCTGACCCTCGTTATGCCGACCCAGAGGTCAAGGCGCGGGTCGCCATGCTCTACCTGCCTCTTATTGGAATAGTTATGGAGACACTGCCGCAGCTCCATGACTTTACAGGTAGAGTTGAGGTTACTTGTTTTTATTACAGTTATCTAAAAGAATCCATGATGGTATGAAAAGCATTCCTTAAAATGACTGCAGGAAGAAAAACAAAAAAATCAGGATTAATATAATTAGACATCATTTTTTTTCTTGCCAGGAAATTATTTCCAGTTTTCTTTGAAATCTGAACTGCCGATGGAGGTTTTAACTATTTTTCATTCCTTTTTTTTTTTAAGTAAAGGAACTGCAGCATGTTTAAATTATCCTAATTTATCCATCGAAGTATTTGTTTCTAACATTGATCATATTTTATCAAAACACTTAAAAGGTTGCTGTTATATTTACAGCCTAAAAAATGGTGCAACTTTTTTTTTGTTGTCTTTAATAAATGGAGAAAAGTGTTTAGATTAGAAGCTTTTATCCGATTCCAATGTTGGATTTATTGGTTCATCCATAATTATATTTCAAGTAAACTGCTGGCTGGAACTATTTGTAATCTTTCTGGGGTGTTTATATTCTTTAAATGTTTCTGTTTTATACAGATCTTTATCTACTTGCAGGCTAGCTGTACCTTTTTATTAGGTCTTTTTACCTGAATATATATGTCAGAATGGTCTATTTGGGAAAGTTTCCTCTAGACAGATTAAGCTCATGGTGACCAAATGTTATAAAACAACAAATACCTACAAAACTTCAGACCAAAGGCTTTGAAATCTTCCATTTGGACTTTAAATAGCAACATCACCCTGCACCCTTCAAGGTTATCTATTGAACTTCAGAGGATGCTGACCCCCTGACATCACGCTCCCAGCTAATATCTTATCTACCTTCCGTATCTCGTGTCTTTTGCTATTTTTAAACTGTGTACTTTTGTTTCCTCAAGGTCTAAACCTGACCCAAATTGGATATTTGCTGTTAAACATTAACAGAAATTGTTATTCTTCAGAACTTTCATACATAAGCTTTTTTTATTTTTTTTTAATTTTTTTATTTAGTGGAGTCCCACAGTCAGTGGGGTCGAGCGGGCTGCCCCCAGGGTACAGCTGTGGGCAGCGTAGGAGAAGAACCAGAGGGAGACGGCAACAGTATGATCAGCCAGACTGTTGCCATGGCAATAGCTGGTACCTCTACTGCATCTCCGATATCCCGACCAAGTAGCTTTTTGCTTAATTCCCAGGTAATTTTCTGTTTGCTGCGTGACACGATGAGCCATGATTAAAGGTTCTCACCACATTCCGTTCCCATCTGTCACCGTTTTTCACCCTGTGATTTGGTCCTGGACATCGCACCAGACGGGCCGCCAGCACGGGAGCTTCTCAGCCGAGTCGAGTCGCAGTCTGCTGATCTGTCTGCTCTGGGTATTGAAGAACGCCGATGAGCTGGTGCTTCAGAAATGGTTCACAGACCTGTCTGTGTCGCAGCTCAACCGGCTGGTGGATCTCCTCTACCTCTGCGTGTCCTGCTTTGAGTACAAGGTAGCATTAGTGATGAGCTGTACAGCCGTGGATCATTTTTTTCTTCACCTCTGCTAAAGATCTGTAAAAAAAAACAAAAAAAAACTTGACATAAATGAAGCTTTCATTGCTGCATGATGACTCTGCAATTTACTAAAACAAATATAGTGTAATGAATTTAAAGTAAACATTAAGTGTAAATTAATTATAAAAATGTGATTGTATATTTTCTTTATCCAACATAGAGATGAGCGTTTCCCTGTGTGGTGATATTTCACTGCTTTCTGTGCTGCAGTTGTCTATCTATATTTATTTTGCTCGGAAAAACCTCCCGCTGTGCTGCAGCTTTGCCGTTCGCTCTATTTTGTGTGTGCTTCTTGCTTCGGTGCTTACTAACAGGCTTTGCTCGGCGGGCGCTGTTCTGCAAGTAACTTTCCCAACTGTGTGTTCTCTGTCCTCTCACTCACCGTGCTCTCCATGGAAACAAGGCCCATGTTGTGTTCACAATGCAGGGCAAGAAGGCGTTCGAGCGCATGAACAGCCTAACTTTTAAGAAGTCCAAAGACATGAAGGCAAAGCTGGAGGAGGCCATACTGGGCAGCATCGGCGCCAGGCAGGAAATGGTGCGGCGCAGCCGGGGACAGCTAGGTGGGCCGACACTCTTAGGCATGTGCACTTGTAGGTGAACATAAAGACAAACAAAAAAAAGCTACATATTCATTTTGTTTTATCTGCATTTTTAATAAGTTTAAATTAATGTTTGCCGTAAAAATCTAAATCAACAAACATCTCAGCTTTTGCTTCAAAACCACCGACACGTGTACCTTATCGTAACCTATTAGATAAAGATACTGCCAGCAGAAGTCATGTTTTATGTGTAAACACAACCTTTTTCATCACTACTGATTAAAGCAAATAATGTTTCTCCATCACCTAGAGCGGAGTCCATCTGGCAGTGCATTTGGTAGTCAAGAAAACCTCAGGTGGAGGAAGGACATGACCCACTGGAGACAAAACAGTGAAAGGATGGACAAGTATGTTCCCTTCTCCCTATTCTTGATTTATTTTCCATTTAAAAATTAATTAAAAATATTCACAATTGTGTCAGTTATGGTCAGTCCTAAGTGTTCATAAATGTAGTTACATTTAAATAATAGAACGTACCAAGGTTCTGGTCATTTATACATTTATCCCCATGCTTACCAAAAGGTTTGCTTTTTTTTTTCTTTCACTATTTTTTCTTCCTCTAATAAGTGTCAATGTAATTTTTTTTTTTTAACTGATAGGAAATGGACTGACATAATTTTTCTCAAAAAAAGTATATTGAAAACATCAACAAATATGCACATTTAACCCGAGGAGCTCCGTGTGTTGAATTTCTGATGGAATCTGTAATTAAACTGGGATTTTTCTAAGGAAATCAGCAGTTTAGTTGCGACTCCTATTGTGAAAAGTTTCTTTTTTTCAAGATATTTTCCATTCTCCACAGCTAAGCTCAAAAACTCGAATGATATTTTCTAATAAGCAGTTTATTGTGTGATTTTCCTATTTTTGAAAGTTTGATGAATATGTTTTGCACTACAATGGGAACCGGAATGATATCCGTGTTGCAAATCTGTTATTTCCCTTTGGTGAAAATAGATTTTTGTTTTTACTAAAACATTTTTAAAATCCTTTCTCATAAGACTACATAATATTTTTTAAATCTATACCTTGTTGTTATGGACATAGAAAGATTTGTTGATTTCTTTCATGGGGTAAAAATATAAAATGGTTTAGATTTCCGGTTTAATCATCCTGTTAAAAGAGGAATCAATTCAACTTACCGATATCCAGAGGCAGAGCAATAATTTATTTATTTTTAATCAGGCAAGTTTCTTCTACTGTGCAAAGTGAAAACCATCATACAAAAAGTAAAAATTTTAAAGCACACTGTTGGAAAATTGTTTTTTATCAAATGTAGCTAATGTTTTCTGAATTATAACAGATGTAAATCCCTTTATTGACTGTTTTTTTATTTTTTTTTATTTCTTCCTTTTTTTCCCCATTAACATCCATTTTTGTTCTTGTTTTTGTTTTCCATTTATTTTCTCGTGTCGCTGTGTGTTTATGTAGGAGTCACAGATCAGTCAGGTATTGTATGGTCCACATCTGCCATGTGCTGCTTTGCCGTCCGCTTTAGAGCCTCGTTCGAGGTGTTTTGTCATACATGTGGGAAGTGAGCCAGTTAAAGTGGAAAAACCAAATGTTAGTTTCAGTTACCACACGATGAACTGGACTTTGAACCAGTCAGTAAATAATTCAGATTTCTCAGCTTTTTTTTGTTATGACAAACAGTAGCAGTTTATGAAAGGGAACCATCAAGGTTTATTGTTTCATTTGCTCTCCATTTTAACATTTTAAGTCTCACATGGGCATGATAGCATAAAAAGAGACCCCTCATGCTGGTTCTGAGCCCCTGAATCCCCTTATCCTCTTCACTCCCTTTGTTCTGATAACTTAATATGCTTTTGGGTTGATGGTGGTTGCTGTGGGTGTGTTTGGCTTTTTAACAAGTATGCTTCTTGTTTTGGACGTCTAGTATTGTGTGTCTCTTGATTGCTGCTGTACAAGAACACAACAAGCGCCTGAGATTGTAATTATTTTGTGGGTTCTTTTTGGAGGACATGATTAAAACCCGGACATGTTGTGGTTTGATATGCTTTTAATGTAGCTAATTTAGCACATTTGCAATGTTTAGACTGTTTTCTGCATTTGGTTTCTAATTTCAGTTCACACAGGGTAAAACCTAATTTATTCAGAATAGCTTCAACCTAATCAAGTTCCAACCTGAACTACTTTTTTTCATTCTCCAAAGTTATAGGTCATGAATTTGTGCTGCAGTTAGCATATTGATTTTTGTCACCGCTCACCACTTCTATTCTGGCCTGTTTTAGCATCTTTTTTTTTTTTGTTTAATTCTCCCCTGCTCTCTTTGCTTTAATTTTTTTTTTTTTTTTTTTTTTTTATTAAGCTGTTCTCATTTACAAAACAATCTTTATTTGCTTTAAAAAAGAAGAGAACAGTTTCCCATTAAGACTTTCAGTGGACTTAGATACTTGTGTTAGTCTTTAATAAAAGCCGATATGTGCTGTTTGCTTGGCTTCGCTTTCCTGTATGATTGTGCAAGAGAAAAGCGACAGAAAGCTTTGTTTCTGCTCTACCTGAACGTCCTGCCTCCAGCATGATCCCTCATGATAGCTGCAGGCAAGGGTTATAGAAACAAAGAAACATTGACTGTTTTCCTCAACAGTTAGAACATCAGTGTTACGCTAATATAGTTACATTTAAAGCAAGGGAAGAGGCACTCATACTTATATAACCTTTCATAATATAAAAACATGCCTATTATTCATTCGTAACAAAAAAACAAAAAAAAACACAAAATAAGTTAATTGCAAAAATGGCTCGTATCGGATCATTATTTCACATTTATTCTACCACTGAGACTTAAAGTGTTATTTATAAAAGGCTTCCTCAATGGTCCATGAAGTATTAATTAGAATTTTCATTTAAAAATCTGTTAAGAGTAAGAATATATTGGCCATTCTCTTTATCAAGTGTGTTTTTTATTTTTTATTTAAACATGACCGCAATATATTTATCTACAGTAAATGTGTTTATTTGTATACTCCTAAAAAAGGGCATTAAATACGTCAATTTGAGCATCACAAAGTTGTGTCGGAATCTTGGGACAGTTTTTAATGACTTGACGTTTGTTAAATTGCTGACTTGCATTATTAGAGGCCACAACATTACCACGAGTATTTAGTAGTGCGGTGTGTGGGTTTATTCATTTTTTCACTTTTATGATTCTAGGACACGAGCGGAGCTAGAACATGAAGCTCTTATTGATGGGAACCTTGCGACGGAAGCCAACCTGATTATTCTTGATACTTTGGAGATTGCTGTACAAGTAAGAGGGCAAATACACAACAGAGCGGCAACAAACCGCCCAAACATTCCTTGTTTTTTTGTAAAGAACTTCACGCTAATGGGACAATTTGAACGAGACTCTTACATATTGTGTCTTTCCTCAGTTTTTTCTTATAAAACGATTTCCTTGCCTGTTCATTCTGCAGACGGCATCAGTGGCCGAATCTAAGGAGAGTATTCTGGGCGGCGTGTTGAAGGTGCTGCTTCACAGCATGGCCTGCAACCAGAGCGCCCTCTACCTGCAGCACTGCTTCGCAACACAAAGGGCTCTGGTTTCCAAGGTTGGGGTTTCTAGACTACTTAAATGCTGATTTTCTTGTTGATCATCCAGGATGAAACCCTTGTCCTTCGTAAATCCATTTGTAAGAAACTCTGCTGCTTTTACAGTTTCCAGAATTGCTATTTGAGGAAGAAACGGAGCAGTGTGCTGATCTTTGTCTGCGACTCCTAAGAAGCTGCAGCAGTAGCATAACTACCATCAGATCCCATGCCAGTGCCTCCCTCTACCTCCTCATGAGGCAAAACTTTGAGATTGGTAACGTAAGTAAAACCGACTGCCATCATGCTGCCACCATTAAACAAGGTTTTGTCAGTAAATAACTAGTTTGACTGAGTGTTTAAATAAACTAGGCTTTACCCAAAGGGTGGTAAGGCATTTTTTTAATATGATTAAAATGATTCGTCAGGATCTCAGAAGGTATAAAAGCTTAGATGACCTCAAAAATGATCATTATGTATGTAAAATACATTTTCACCACATTGTATTATACGTTTTTTTGTACTCTAGTTTTTGTACTTTGTCTCAAACTTTATTTACCCCCTTTTTTTTCGATTTGTGTTTGCAATTTCAAGAACTTCGCCCGAGTAAAAATGCAAGTGACAATATCCCTGTCCTCACTGGTGGGAACGTCTCAGAACTTTAATGAAGAGTTTCTTCGTCGCTCGTTGAAAACAATCCTCACCTACGCGGAGGAAGACCTGGAACTCAGAGAAACTACTTTCCCAGATCAGGTTAAAAAATTAAATTGGTTTAAACTGGATATTTATTAATGCTTTTAGTTCTAGGAATTTATTTGCTTTTTTTTTTTTTTTTTACCAGGTGCAAGACCTTGTGTTCAATCTACACATGATCCTTTCTGACACAGTCAAGATGAAGGAACACCAAGAAGATCCTGAGATGCTGGTGGATCTTATGTTCAGGTAATAAACACCTGAATAACCAATAAACTCTTTCTTCACTGTAATCATTATAGCTGTTTGACTTCCTTTGTGTGTTCCGACACTGTCATTTCTTTTGTTCTGTAGGATTGCAAAGGGATACCAGACATCTCCAGACCTGCGTCTGACGTGGCTTCAGAACATGGCGGGAAAACACTCCGAAAGGAATAACCACGCCGAGGCTGCTCAGTGTTTGGTGCACAGCGCTGCCCTCGTAGCAGAATACCTGAGCATGCTGGAGGACCGCAAGTACCTTCCTGTAGGTTGTGTCACCTTCCAGGTGAGGACAGTTCTTGTACAAGTGAGATCAAGTTTGCAAGTTAATCAGTTTTGCCATGAGTTCATGTTTTTGTGCATCCTTGTAATGATTTCCAGAACATTTCTTCCAATGTGCTCGAGGAATCAGCGGTCTCTGATGATGTGGTCTCACCAGATGAAGAGGGCATCTGCTCTGGGAAATATTTCACAGAAATCGGCCTGGTGGGCCTTTTGGATCAGGCAACTGCCTCGTTCTCCATGGTGAGGGACAAATGTTTGTCTTGATGTTAGCCAGGAGTTTACAGCTGATGATACAGTTTCTTACTATAAGATAGAAATATGCTTATCTGGTGTCTAATAATGCCAATTTCTCTTAATCTGAGGACAAGTGTTGAGGCTCTAGTTGTTTTAACAAAAAATGATACCTAATTGAAGCTGCCTTTCTCTCCAGGCGGGCATGTATGAGGCAGTGAATGAAGTATACAAGGTGCTAATCCCAATTCATGAAGCCAACAGAGATGCAAAGAAGTTAGCCACCATCCATGGTAAACTACAGGAAGCGTTTACTAAAATTGTCCTTCAGGTAAATACACAACAACTCTGCCTTTGGTTTAAAGTCGAGCTAAATGTTACTTTTGGATCTTAAAAAAGGAAATGATGTCATTTGGATTTGATCAATTGTTGGGTGTTTTTTTTTTGCGCTGCTCATGGTTCATTGTTTCTAATCATTTCCAGGTCGCATTTTTTGAGCTCTGACTAAACATTCACCTTCTCATCGACTTTAGCACATGCACACTTTTCCCGTTATCGTCACCTTAATAAAACTTTGTAAAAATTCATCAGAATTTTGAGAACGATATCACAGAACGATTATTTTATTCATTCATCACCATTTTGGAAGCGAGGAAAAAAAAAACTTTCACAGACACAATGTTGCACGATGTTATTATTTCCCCATTTTATTTCCATTATGTTTGTGTTTTTGTTTTTTGGATATGTCAGACTCCTTGCATGCTTTAATCCATTCATTTAAAAAAAATAAAAAGACGCACGAGATGACAGAGTACAATGTGGCATTTAGGCATTTGTTGAGAAGGTTGATTTTTATTCAGTTTATTATTGACCAAAAATTATTCTCCACTGTTTGCTTAATTCGTTGTTAATAATTTTTGTTTGGATGAAGTCGATCTGGAATAGTGCGATAGGTGATACTTTTGCTGGCGTATCATTCTGTGCATTGTGTGTACCGCGCTGTCCGTGGTGGTCGTAAATGTCCTGTCTTCACTTGTCCTGTATTCTCTTTGTTACACAGAGTACTGGCTGGGAGGTAGGTGGTTAAATAGTTCCTGCTTGGGCCCTGCTTATGTTTATCTTCATTAAAGCATTTTTTTTTTCATTTTCTCTTTATTTGTTTTCTATTTGCCAGCTGTGAGCATTCTGTTGCTCTTTGCTTTGTTTCATTCATTCAGCCCATTAACAGCTGGACACATCCCCAACTGTCCGCCCTGCTGGGGATGTTGCTGCGTATACATTCACCAAAGCCTTTGCCTGTCATGTCTCCTCCCTCATCGGGTGCCGGAGGAGCTTCTTTTTTATTTTTTTTATTTTATTTCTCAAACATGACAGCGCTGAAGGCCTTTGCATGACAGCCACGAGAAGACACTAATGACCAAAGTGACATGAATACATCACCAGCACAATTCGCGCCTAATCCACCCTCATCTTCTTTCTGTCCGCTGGTGTAAATCGGCACTCGCTCATCGACTGGCACTGTCATCATCTCACCTCATCTTCATTTTAAAGGGCTCGATTTCAGTACAACCTTTTTTTTTTTTACATCTCGGTTTTCGGATCTTTCTTCCCACACTCAATTTAATGGGACTTTTTTTTTTAAAGAAGGTGGTTGCACCCTTTAGGTCGAAACTGGAATCAGATTCTAAAAGCTGCCAGATGTTTTGATTCAACTAGGTTGAACTACCAATAACCCTTGAGTTACTGGATTATTTTTCTGCTCTAATTCAACAATATCATGGCCTTTTTTTGTTATTATACAAACTAAATCGACCCCTGCTTTTTTAGTAGTATTTTTTCCATCCACCCTTTCATTGTGTTAACTTTATTAACCTCTGGGTGATCTTTCATGGTTTTGTTGCATGACTTAGTTCAGATTCTGGTTGTTTCTGGAATTGCACGAAGAGTGCATGGTGGTGTTTAAGGGCTACGGTTCTTTGATTTCTGACTTTTTTTTGTTACCTTTTTATTTTTTCCCGTCTTTGTCTGGCTTTGCATGGTCTGGAACATTAAAGAAATTATTTTTTTCCTTCAAATTACTGAAGATATTTTAAAATATTTTTATGTTCTGTTTTTTGTTGATTCTGTGGGGCAACCCCATCCTGATTAAAATTTGTTCTGTTTTCTCCTTTTTGATTTGCCCGGTTGCTGACCCTTCTCTCCCACTTTACTTAATTGTGTCTTGTGGTAAGTGCATTAGTTTAAGGGCATTGACAGTATCGCATTTTAAAAACTTACCAAACTCTTACATTTGAACATAGTGCAAAGAAACACACGTGCTGGTTCTTCACTGGTCTTTTCTTTCTTGCTAAGCTTCTTCATGCTCGCCTCTTATCCCTGCAGTACAGCATTTATAGTATCTAAAGTGGATATTTACTTTTCCCGTCATTAAACATCATAGGGTTAAAAAATAAATGGTGGCCTGCTGTTAAGGGTACATATAAAAAACTTCTTGCCATTTTCGTTGTTTCCAGGGATAAAAAAGTCCCCTTTTATCTATAGATAACAGGAATGTAAGGCTTTTATTATTAATCCGTCTCTGGCGAAAGTGGCAGCTTTTATGCACCATACGTCATGAATAATTGCGTCCGTCTGTTTTTCCGCCTTTTTCCTATTAAGTTTTTTTTAACCCAGTCAAATAAACAAGCCTGAATGTGACCAACAGTTTAGATGGTTGTTGTTGGTTGTACCACTACGGGGATCTGTGGACAGAAACCTGAGCCTGTTTAAAACACGAGTCTCAGCCAAGAGACAAAAAAAACCAAATAACCTTTTTCGAAATGAATGTTTTCTCTGTATCTAGGCGTTATGCCTCATATTTATGTACAGGCTTCATTTTCTTTGGATTTTTTTTCCTAATTTGAAGCTATTCTTATTTTTTTATTTAGTTACTTATTTTTGTTTTTATCTGCTCACAGGATGGGAAGCGGATGTTTGGTACGTACTTCAGAGTGGGATTTTACGGTTCGAAGTTTGGCGACTTGGACGAGCAGGAGTTTGTGTATAAAGAGCCGGCCATCACAAAGCTGGCCGAAATCTCTCACAGGCTTGAGGTAAACCACCTCTTGTTCTTCAACTTCAACTTAAAACACGACGGCCGATCAAAGTTGTCAGCGGCTACCGTGCTTTTGCGGCAAACGTCTAAAATGGACTCGCCCTTTTATCTGTCAGAGTTTCTATGGGGAGCGATTCGGAGAGGACCAGGTAGAAGTCATTAAAGACTCCAACCCTGTGGATAAGTGCAAACTTGACCCCAACAAGGTTGGTGCTGACTAAATCCCTATTCCCACGTTGAGTTTATGAGCGTTAGACCCACCCCGTCATTAATTGCTTGGCGCAGGCCTTAATCCAGATCACTTACGTGGAGCCGTACTTCGACACGTACGAGATGAAGGACCGCATCACTTACTTTGACAAGAACTACAACCTGAGGCGCTTTGTGTACTGCACTCCCTTCACCTTGGATGGCCGGGCCCACGGGGACCTGCACGAGCAATTTAAACGCAAGACCATCCTCACCACGTTGCACGCCTTTCCTTACATCAAGACGAGGATCAATATCATTCACAAGGAGGAGGTAGGTGATGGGTTTCCGAGCAGTTAGGAGACGTTGTACTAGCTGATCTAAACTGGTACATTAATCGAGCTGATTAAAAAGCCCTCAGTTCTGGTCAGAGGTGAATGTTAAGTTTTTTAATTTATAGAGCTCATTTCAGTTGATCATTTTCAGACTTCAGCATTTTTTGAAAATAGGTGTAATTTGTTTACAAAGCAGGTATTAGATCAGATTTTAGTAACCTTCACAATCTAAACCTCAAAAGGTTAAAGCAAGGTAGATGTTTAAGTTGTATTATTAAGTGTTATGATTAAATTAATCAGTTTTGGTTGTTTTTTTAAGTTTAAATCTAAACAAACACCATTAATGTCTTACAATGATGATAGGGGGAAGCATGCACAATCATATTCAGTAAATTTGAAAGTCATTAAGGAGTTAATCTAGTTCAGCTATTCAATTAACTAAGTGAAACACACACCCAGTCTGATGTTTTCAAGCTTTTATTTCTGTTAATAAAGATTTTTTTCACCTACGCATATGGAAACACGGCATTTAAAGTTGGAATAATACACGGATCAAAATAGAGAAATACATTTTTAATATGGAAACATAGACTTAAGGTTTAATAACTGCCTAAAGGATATTTTTCAAAAGTTGTTTTGATCTGACAAACAAGGTTTCTTAAAGTGCCTCTTCTAATGAATCAAATATGATTTTAGTTTAAAAATGAAAGGTTTATTTGTGAAGATATTGCCTTAAAACGTAATTACAGATTAGAAAATACCGATCCACATTTTTTATTTATTTTTTTACATTAAGTAAAAACTCTTAACTTTCGATTTCCAGATTATTTCCACACCCATAGAGGTGGCAATAGAGGACATGCAGAAGAAGACGCAGGAGTTGGCCTTCGCCACCCACCAGGATCCTGCTGACGCCAAAATGCTGCAGATGGTCCTGCAGGGATCTGTGGGCACAACCGTGAACCAGGTAATGGCTCATAACACAAAACTCAGCACTCTTTTGTTTTTTTTTGTATTTATTCTTACATTAAAAAAAAAAATTCTTATTTTTAGGGTCCTTTGGAGGTAGCTCAAGTGTTCCTGTCCGAAATCCCAATCGACCCGAAACTGTATCGACACCACAACAAGCTCCGCCTCTGCTTTAAAGATTTCACAAAGAGGTATGTAAGGTTTGGAAACTTGTTTACGTTACCAGAACCATGGAAACTGGGACTCCATGTATAGGTTCGCATCGTTAAATAATTGTGGAAGCACACCGACTAACATATGTCCTTCCAAAGGTGCGAAGACGCCCTCCGGAAGAACAAGAGCCTGATTGGTCCGGACCAGAAGGAGTACCAGAGGGAGCTGGAGAGGAACTACCACAGACTCAAGGAGGCGCTGCAGCCCCTCATCAACAGGAAGATCCCTCAGCTTTACAAACCAGTCCTGCAAGTCAACTCGCACAGGTGAGAGCACGAAACATGTTTCCTGCCTTCGTCTGCTTATTTGCTTCATATATTTTTAAAATGAGTGTTTTGTTTTTGTAATAATCATGCAGCAAAAGGACAGTTTGATAAGGTAGTTCTAAAAACTACATTTTGTGTTGTGTGTCGTCATTAGGAGATATTAGTTTAGTTTTCTCAGATAAAAGCAACAAAGCACTCTTTAAAAACCCAAAAGACGAAAATGGAAATACTTTAGTAAAAAAGAACAATGTTCACAAAATACGTGTGTAGAAAAGTAGATCTGACATTTTACCATTTGAACAGAGGCATTGAGATGTTTACAGCACAGTCGTAAAGTGCCTTTCCATTCATACGCCATGAACCTTACAATTAATAATCCTGTTTTAATCTCATACGCTAAATCAAATTCTGGATCAAAACAAATTATTGTTATTTCCCCACCGTTTGAGTTATGCAATACTTTGTACTGGCCAATCACACAAAATCCACATAACAAAAAAAACAAACTTAAGTTTGTATTTTTAATCTAAACTCAATTCAAAAACATTTGAGGGGAATAAATAAATGTGCAAGTCAACCTTTAAAATCAACCTCTGAAGAAAAACATCCAGCCACTTCATCAGTAGCTGGTAAAGTCAGGAAAAGTACAGGATATTCTCTAAAGTCCTTTTATTTATTTATATATATATATATATATATATATTTTGCAGAGATTCCTTCAGCAGACTGAGTCTTCGCAAGCTTGATATTTGAAGAAGAAGAGAACGCACTCAGCCACCGACACAAAGACTACGGAAATCGCAATATTAATTTATTTTGAAGTGAAAATAGAAATCTCTGGTCAAAGTTGGTGTTTTGAAGAGAAAGGAGGCTTCGGAGCTGCAGCTTGGTACGTCATTCCAGTGTCTTAATTTGTTCCTGGACGAACGGCTACGCGGTCAGTGAAGCGAACAAGCGAGGCAACCTTGGCGTTAAGTTTGTTACTATAGGGATATCTTTCCCTCAGCTACCTAAAAAAAAAAAAAACGAACAAAAACAAAAAAAAACCTCATTTAAACACTTGATACCAACAGAACCTTCAAGCTCTAAACCAGTAAATACCAAGTGTACTCTGAGCCCCGGATAAGTGCCAAACCCTTTCTACAGCCAAAATTTTTACAAGGGACCACAAGAAAAGAAAAAGGTACCACTTTAAAAAGTCAAGGTGTTTATTTAAATACGAAGTACGTACGAAGTCTCAAAAACAAAAAATGATGTATTCAATTTCATTTGTGCACTTTTTTATTATTATTATAGTGAAGCGATGCATTTAGAACTTGAAAGTTTTATTGTATTGGGAGGAGCGGAGGAAGAAAAAAAAAAGGTCGTACCAGTATTTATCATGACGCTTTATTGTTTTATGTTGAAGCAACAATATTGAAGCAACAATATTTTAAAGTTAGGTACTTAAAAACACATCCTTGTATAATTTTATGTAGTTTTGTTTTACTTTAAATATTTTACTAAATAAATATTTTGATGTTCGGATGGTGTTTTTTGTTTCTTGTCTTATATACAAGCTCATATATATATATATATGTATATATATATAAAAAACGTTTTTGGGTTAATTTTAGTAATCAGTTGACAGCTAATAAAAATGTTAATTTTTACAAATGTTTTGCAAAACCTTTGGTCTGGCAGACCACCTTTACATGAATTACTAAAACTTTAATTTGGATCAGAAGTAGATTGAAGAAAAGAAAGTGATAGTTCCTGAATACATCTGTGACTCCACCAGTTTTTCTTTCCGCTTAATTCTCCATCAATATGCTTGGTTTTACCACGAATTGCCAGTTCTGTACAAGTTCGCTTTTTTGGGGTTAACTACCATGTGTGGGGCATTTGATGGGACATTTATCAAGCAGCAGCAGTCTTCCCTGTGATTTTGTGGGGCATAAGATTACCTAAAATCAATTTTAAAACCAAGAAGCTGATTTGTGTTATTCCCCTCAAGACTTTTAATGAAATAAAAGCCATGTAATCAGTGCACCATCAATCATCTTCACTTTTACGTATTAAATATTTCCCTTGTATTCTAATTACTGATACTAATTATGGGTGTATATCAATTTCAGTAAAAAAGAAAACAGGAGAAATTGAAGGTAAAAACTTTATTGCTAGTCCACCTCCAACCCAAGCTGGCATGGAGTACTGTTTGACATACAAACACTCATCAGCGCTGCTTTCATGTGTAAAAATCCCCAAGCAGAACATGTTTACTTCAGGATATAAAGTAAAACATTTAATTTAGTCTTGGATGTATTCAAAATGAAAACCCAATTACTTGAAATATATGAAAGGGTGCTGAACGGTGCAAAAATACCCAATACCTCAATTATTTGAATCAGCTATAATACATTTCTCTTGCCTTTTTTATGGTGTAGAGGGAGAGCATATTTAAATTTAGGAATATTAAAAATACACTGCTTGTAAGATTAAAAAAAACAGAAAATTATTACATCCTAACCAAGGTGCAGTGAGGTAGGTTAAATGGACCCAAATCAACAGCTTTTAAGTTATAAAACAATTTTTTTTCTCACCCAGGGCTTCAGGAAGAAAGACACATAGTTTGGAGCTGATATATAAAAGCTTTCTCGAGGCAGACTTGATTTTTCTTGTACAGTTGTTGAAAAAAATATTGTGACTGGTCAGAAACTTGGAGACATATGCATAAGGACATTTTATCTATCTGGCTGTCTTAACAGAATGCAAATTTTTTTTATTCCCAATATCAAATATATTGAATATATATTTGCATTTCTCATTTGTCTATCAAACAATATTAAAAGTCCTAACCAAAGTGATTTAAAAAAATAAAATATATAAAAATCTGAGATTTAAAAAGTAAGGGTACAGTTTAAGAAAAATGTTGAAATATATATGTAGTTTTTGCAAATTTTGTCACATGGAAGAAACAAAAAAAATCCCTCTTCTGCCTTTGATCTAAATGAAAGATGCGCTGGAAAAGTGCTTTTGCCGCTTTAATCACTCCCCCACCCACTTACAAATAGAAAGGCATAACAAATATGAAAGCCAGTGTCAAAAATACACCACTACAAACAGACTGTACAAAAACGGCTTCATCATCCCTGCTGTGAATATAAAACAAAAACAAAAGAAAGTCAGGCTTTCAAAGAGTGAGCACCTGTTTGTGAGTGCGTTAAACTGCCCCTCGGCCCTCCAGGAGGAGCCTGTTGCAGTTGGAAACAAACGTGTTAAAATGGCAGCTAATGTTTTTGGCAGCAAGTTACAGATTTGTGTCTACATCTATGTTCTTATGTTTAGTGTCCAGGCTCAGGCATCCTTTTGTAAAACAGCAGGTACGGTGTGGATGAAGAGCACGCCTCGGGGGAGCACGCACGCAAAAAGTCCTCCTCCTCAAACAAACGCACCTCTGAGTCGTCAAACAGAAGCCATTTGCCTTCATACTCCAGCAGGCTGGTTAAAGCCTGCTGCTCTGTCGTCTCCAGCCCTCCGGGGGGAGCCGCCGCTGGATCCTCCGGTTCACTTTTGAGTCCGCCGGTGTTTTGACCCGAGCTGCTCAACGTCTTTCTCCGTTTGGATCCCTCTGCCGCTCCACGAGGAGTTCCTCTGCGTCCGCTTCCCATCTCACAACTGGACAAACTCCTCTGTCCTCCTAAGAGTCCAACTCCCCCCTCTGAGAGCTTTTTGCTCCCGGATTTAGCATTCACCAAACCCGCTCGCCTCTGCCCCCTTGTGCCAAGGCTGACTGATGCCTCGCTGCCATTGAAATCCGCGTTTTCCTCTGTTTGTGCTCCCTCTTTACTTTCCCCGACGTCCCCCTCGGCGCCACTTTCATCTTTAGCCTGCAGCCAGGCCCTCGAATCGGCCAGGTCGGACATGCGGATGTAGGTGGTGTAGTGGCCGCTGCTGATTGTGACGCCGCTGTGCATCACCACGGCAAACAGTTCGTACTGCTGCCCTGCAGCAGCAGAGGGCTTTGTACACCACTCCTTTAGAGACAGGGTCAGCGGCGTCTGTAAGGGGGTGTTCACTTTAGAGAGGCCTGCGTATGGGTCCACCCTGCATGAAAAAATAAAATAAATAAATTAAATTTAGGGTAAATGATAACTGTATTTGCTTTTAAATAAAAATAAGGAAGCTTGTGAACTCACTCTAAGTTGCTGGCAGAGAAGCGCTTCAGATGGATGGTGATGACTTCAGGGGTTTTGTCGAACAGCAGACTTCTTTCAGCCTCCGTGTAATGGTGGCAGGTTTCGCAGAAGTACTTGTCCTCCCCAACAATCCGCTCCACCGACGCGAACTGAGAAATGGCCCACGTCAGGGTCTTCGTCTCGGGTTTAGGGTACGGAGAAACTGGAAAAACAAACAATATCAAATGTTTTTGGATCATTTCAGAATCATTAACAAGTGATTGTATTAAAAATTAACTGAACTAAGAAAATTCTTCAGGTAAAGTTACTTTTCCACCCCTTGTGAGATTATGTTAACAAACCAGAACCGGAACCAGCATAAAGGAGGCAGACAAATAGCAACACGTTAAGCTGATTCAAAGAAAAAAAACTTCTGATAATACACAAATTTACTTGTACTCTATCCATACAACAATATATTAAGACCACAAACATCGCAGTTGCGCAGAATCTTTTGAATGCAATATTTATTAAAACACAATATAATAACGGCCATGCATTTAAACGCAGCTGCCAACGTTTTTCATGTTTGTCTGGACCTTAACTGCCTTCAGTGGATTCATATTGTCAGCAGCTGAGATGATGAAGCTTATAAAGTGGAGGGAAGGAACATAGGGACGATCAAGAAGAACCGGGAAAACATAGGGTTAATCATGATCTATATATCATCATGGGAACAAAATTATCTCAATTGTGCGCTTTGGGATAAAGTGGAACCGTTCGGAAGCGTTGTATTTTGTAATCTTTTAAACCAGGGGTGTCAAACTAACTTGCACAGGGGCCCAAAATCCAAAACACACTTGAGATCGAGGGCCAAACATTTATTGAACAGCCTAAAACTTTAAAAGTAAAATTTTTTGAACATTAGTATGAATAAAAGCAGGCAGGACTTTTATTCTGGAAAAAATCAACTTAAACCTTAAATAACTTTTAATATTATGCTCTAGATAAAACAATATATCCAACCTACATTACACAAATTAGGAAAAAAGTAAACGTAAAAAAAAAAAAATTCAATTTTTTTTATTCTTATGTCATATTATATTAAAAATAATAAAAATAAATGTTCTAAAATTTCCCCCAAAATTTTGCTCTCAATCAAATATTTCCTGTAAAAACTTCAAAATATGAACATGCTGCATAACAAAACCTGTAAATGTGGATAAAATTTCTGCCTTAACAAATCAAGTTACGTCGTTTTATCAAAGCTGGACACCTGGCCTCTTTCCTTTGTCTGCGTTTGTCATGACTGAGGAGGCGGACGGCTATTAGTTTAAACACGCAGCGCTCTGATATTAATTTCCTCAAGACTCTACAGTGTTACCTGGAAAACGCCTCACCTTCAGAACCACTGCTGGGTTGGTCGTCCAGCACGGGAACGCTAATGTCCTGGAAGTCCTCTCTCCGCTCCGTGAAGCTCTCACACTCCAGACAGCGGGTCCTCAGCACCAGTCGGCCTTGGAACAACTGTTCCATCAGGCCCAGCCCGCCTGGGGCAAACAAAATAAATAAAAGCTTGATTACAGGATTATAAGTCTAACAACCATGAGCAGGTTTATTTGGCAACGCTGGAGTTATCTTATTGGTGCTTCTTTTCTGAACTCATTTCTCGTCCCATACCTTGGTCTTTCTCTGGTTTGCCAACATCAGACATTTGACGCGCAGACTTTCGAGCAGTGTTGTGTTTGGGCTCCTCCGGCGGTTCACTTTCTTCCTCGGATTTGTTTACATTTTTCAGGGTCATAGAGCTGATCTTCCCAACGCTGCAGAACTTTGAGAAGATACTGGGCTGCTTTCCCGATGATCTCAGCCAACCGAGGGTGCCTCTCTTCTTCCTTTTCAAACCTGTCTCTTTAGTAGACGCTTTTTCATCTTTCCCCTCCTCAGTTTTCAGGTTGTGCGTCTCCTCCTCCTCATCTTTACTCACACCATTGTCCACAGTGATGTCACTGGAGGGCTTTCTCTTGGACCGAGTAAAAGGTTTGTTCTTAGAATTTTTTTCCTCTGCAGACTCAGACTTCTTAGACTTTGGCTTCTTCTTAGCATTTCCCACTTCAGTGTCGCTCTTCCTCTTTCCATTCACTTGTCCGTCCTCATCCGCGGGAGCTTTGGTTTCCGTCCCGGAGGAACGGGTATCGGAGCGTATGTCCTCTTCTCTTTTGATGTCTACGTCATTTTCATCCTCTTCCGGCTCCTTTCTGATTGTGTCACAAGCCTCCTGAATATATCCCAGGATACACTGCAGAACCTCCTGCGCATCGTGCTGTAGATAGCCTTCGTACATGGGGTTCAGCTGCCTACAGCGCAAAAAAAAACAAGACACTTAAACCACAGAACTCAAATATTTAGTGTTTCACTTAAAAACCCACCACACCTCTTTAAATGGTCTTATTCTGTATGTCGACCAGCTACTTAAAGATTAATCCAATACCTACTTTACAAAGTAAACCATATCAAAATGACTTCATTTAAATGTTTAAGTGTCAAAATAGCAAATATAGTTATAATTTAATCATGATATTTTTACTCACGTCATCACACTAGTCTTTCAACAGAAGCACCAGGTTAAAGTTACCTGAGGGTGTGAAGTATTTTGCGAGGCGGCGTGGCCAGCTCTCCTTCGCTGAAGCCGTCTGGGTTGAGCAGGTAGCTCGACTGCAGCTGCTCCGCTGACGTCATCAGACTGCTGAAGCTCCCAAGGAGCTCGATGTGAGCCGGCGGAGTGTCAGACTCCGACGGCTGACTTTGAGGCTTAAGAAATTACATCCAAAAAGTTTGTTGAATAAAAGCTTTTAACCCACATGAACTGTATTCCTTAATTTGAGCTAAAATGTTGTTTATATATTCCAATTTGGATCAATGATTTTATATCTTAAAGAAAATTATTGAAACTTTGAACAAACCTGTTTGTTTTTATCAGTTTCATCCTTTGGTCTGTCCTGTCTTTTGGAAAGGTCATATAGCTTCTTAACACCTTCTCTGAACCCAGGGCAGTAATACAGAACCTGCAGGTTAAAAAGAATTATGTAAATTCCTTCTAATCTTGTTTTCCAGACATGCATTCATAGAGGAACCTCTAAAAGAAAGCAAGTTTGAACACAAAAATCTGCAAAACCTAAAAGTGAATCCCAGACATGAAGGACGGCTTTAGGAAGTGATTCAGTCAGCTAGCAGCCCGCCTCTCTGGAGCGTTGCTTTGTTTTGCCAGCAGGCAAAACATGTTGCTGTATCTCCAATCTTGGTGTCGTACACGTTTGCAAGCACCTGCCCCGATGTCAGCAAATAAGCCAGAATCATCTGAGAGACCCTTTCTTCCAGAGCGGTTTTTGTCAAAGGGTTCTTTTAGGAGGATTCAATCATCTCACATAAGCATTGAGCTGTACAAGCAGAATTAATCAAATAGAAGAACAGCTACTGAACACATTTTTTTTTTCATTTCTGATGCATCTAAATAGGATGCATAGTTGGTAAGAATGTTGCCTGGATGAAAAATGAACCTGGGTTGCAATCACAGCCTGGTGTCTTCATAAATGTTTCCGCTAATCTCTACAAAGACTGTTAAATTCAGAAAAAATAAATAAATGCATGTTTCATGTACAGATTTTGAACAAGGAGCTGTTTTACTTCTGTGAAACAGATGGAGAAGGGACATTGAAGCCTTCTGCTGCAGACAACAGCACTTTGAATGCACACAACATGGACAAGTGTTGGTATAATGCAAATAATATCAATTGAAATATAAATAAAAATGTAACAAAAATTTAAGATTTATAAAATGGTGCCTTGACCATTTTTTCCCTAAAGGTTTTCTCTTTGAATACGACAGTCTCAATGTGCAAAAAAGAGGAAATTTCTTGCTTGTTCTCTTTGGAAAGAGAGACATCTCACCTATTCAAAGCAACAGGTGAAATATGACACTACGGCAACAGGCCCCGCTGTGTGAACAGGTGTTACAGAGGAGATCGCACAGGCGTCAAACTGGGTGATAAAACCTCCACTGCTTGTCTCTCCACTTCCAAACACAGCCTCTACTGATAAGCCACAATGGGGGCAATCTAAGCACACAGTGCATCCTTCAGGAGGACAACATGTTGCAAAGCAGCCGCTTATCTCCAGGCTTAAGCTGTTCTGTTTGAAAACACTGTTTGGGCTTGGATCCTAAAAAACCCTTCTTTTTTAGTGAATGGAAAGCTTCCATGTGTAAAAAACACCTTATTGATAAAAGACCAACAAGTTTTTACTTTTGTCTAGGTGCTTAGCTTTAACCCCAGCACAAATATAAAAACTGACCAAAACAAAACAAACTGTCACTCATATAATCATATATTACAGTTAAGCAAGAATATGTGACCTTGTGTGTTTTGAAAGAGAAAAAAAAAGAAGAAACACACACAATTGGCTCTTGAAGATTTTAGTGATTGGCAAAAAAATAACTTTACTTTTACTTTAAGTTTTAGGATTTTTAGTTTTAGGATAATTTCAACAATAAATCTAATCACCCACCTGCAAGATGCTGTTTAAGTAGCAGGTGTTCCCAAGGTTGTTGAGACCGACAAAAGGCACCAAGTTCTCCTTCTTCTCACATGGGATTGGAAGGCCTGGTGAAGATGGACAGGGGGCGGGGCCATAGATCACCTGCTCACAACTGCAGAAAACAAAACAGAAAATGGCTCTTTTTTATGAAATCAAGAGTGTAAAACCTGATTGTGAAGAAAATCGTTGAGAGTGAACAAAATCTGCGATAGAAAGAGTAACTGGAGAAAGTATTACAAAATATTATTATTTGTTTTATTTAAAAAAGATCTTGCAGGACAAAAAACCATCATCAACCTCTTATGAGAACAATTGTTAATGGCTATACAATAATAAGAAAGAATATGTAAATTATGGAAGCAAAACGTTACCGTATTTAAAATTAAAAAGACATTTGCGATTTATTTGTAAAAATGTGCCCCAGCAAATAGTTACCAACCTTCAATTTGAAATGTAAATTTTGAAAATGAAAATGCATTTCCAGAAATGCATTTTCATTTTTAGTAATAAATAATCCTATTTGCATTTTCTTCTAGACTGCACATTGCTTTTTTGTTTTTAAAATAATGCTTGCAAAGTCCTGCCCAAAACTTGAAAATGAAAAAGCATTCTGAGCAGCGGGCGGAGCAGAGTGGTGTCAGTGGCCGCTCAGCTCCCTGCTGACTAAGCTACCCATTTTGTTCAATAGGGGGCACTTTGCATATCTGCAACCCATTACATTGCAAACGTGCCGGGATATTGATTGAATCGCTTTTTGGCACGAAATCAGGTCTTTAGCATCAAAGGTCATGGAGCTCCCTACGCAAACACTTTCAAAAATTTGCTAAACAGGTAGAATCAAATAGTATATCCGAGCAGTGGCACCGTTTTCTCCGGGGGGGGAGTAACAGTACCTAAAAAAGGTAACAGGACCTAAAAAAAGTACACTGTATTATATAGGGCCTCTTCTAAGCTGAATACAGCACTGCTATGATTAAAAACATTAAGAATGTATGTCTTGCTCCATTTCTCTCTCTCTCCAATGGTCTCTAACTCCCGTGACTCAACCTGTCATTCAGCTGTCAGCGCTGTGGTGGGAGGAGCTTTGGGCACAGGAGAGCACCTATCTTTTGCATTGAATAGGAGCTACAGTGCAAGTTCTACGTGCTCAGCTAATTGTAAATGTGTGCTTCCATAGTAAATAAGCAAAATCAGTGGATGTTAAAAAGCATATGACTGAATCTTTGTGGTTGCTGAGATTAAAGGTATAGGAGAGGATCTTTTCAATAGAAACATTTTTATAGAAAATCCCATTGAAAATGACAGCCAATCAAAAACGACCGGTGGTGAAAAATAACTGGCTGTCAATGCGGAAATAAAATGTACGCGATGACGTATACCACTAATGTCCCCACCCACCCGACCCATACAATGCGCGCTCATCTTTGAATTCGCACATGCGCAGACTGTTGTTTAGGAAGTAAAACGGGACGGACAAGACGCATCATTCACCACTAGTGTCAGACACGTTCGCAATTGTGTAATAAGTCTGATGCGGCGCCAGAGGCTGTGGTCCCGCAGATGTAAACAGACTGCATGTGCTGAGGACGTGCCCGATCCCGATATCAGGGGGGGTTACTGGAGATGAGGTAGCGGATGCGCAGTGTTGCGAAGATGAGAATGAGCTGAAGATCCTCTCCTATATCTTTAATTAAATAAAAAACTAACATGTTGTATTTTTTGTTTCCATTAAAAAAAACACACAAAAAAACACTTTATATCTAGATATCTTGACTTGCATGTTTTGGAGCTTAAAGCCGTTTCATCATTTTTTTTAAATCTTTAAAAACGTTAATATTCATATACAGAACGTAGGTTGAGCAAATGTGGAACAGAATAACCAAGTCTGGAAACTAAATACTTAAATACTGCTCTCCAAACTTAATACAGTTACTTACAATCATTAAAATTGTTATCCCTATATAATTTAAGACTACATTTTTATTTTGTTCAATTGTGTTTTAAAGCATGTAAAGTTGTTTTGTGAACGGCTGGCAAAATAAGTTACCATGTATTCACCTCAAGGTGCCTTAGATTAATGTAGAGTTATCAAAAACATGACATTGTTTTGAACTGCCACGGTCATGTTTGTGTGAATTATGAAGTGAACAACCCCTCAAGGACCCACCTCGCAGCAGACTCCTCTTGCTCTTGTGTTTTGGCCTCTTCCACGTGAGGCTCGGAGAAATCCAGAGCTCGTTTCGTGTCCTTCTTCTGGAAGAACTTTAGGGAAAGCTTGTTCCTCTTCACTGGACTCCCCTGCCCTGCTCCAGCAGTCTCAGCCCGCAGACCTGACATCTTCCGTATCTCACTGGGACCAAACAGCGCAGCTCACTGGCCAAAACAGGGAATTACACAATATGATTTCAGTCGGCGCCATCAGGGATCGGCAAGAAAGAACGTAACTACGCACTTAACTTTGTGCGGTCATGAAGCAATTCTGGACCCAATTGTTCGTGTTAAACCGTCCATACTGCCAAGGTTTATTAAGTAGTTTACAGTAATAAGTTCAGTTGGGGACTATATAACATATAACCTAGCTAACGCTAAGTTACTGGCACCTGTTTAACCGCCCATCAGCAACAACATGAGACGAGCGTTTGCGTGTTTAGTTTTAAATAGTGAAAAACATCAAAGCAGTGTGGGAAATGTTAAACTCGTTTCAAAACAATTTGAACGCAACACAGGAGCAAAACTGGGTCGAGATGGAGCGGTGTTGTGAAGCTGTGGGAGGAGTAAATAGGGCAACACGCTGCCCTCAACTGTTACATTAAACACGGCGAACTATTTAAATCCAAACGGAGAGAGAGGCGGTGTTTGGTCTTACCTGAAGAAGTCATTCCAGCTTTAGGTTTAATATAGCGTCTCAAACAAACCGTCATTCAAATCGTTCTCTCTGCTTTTGACTATTCAGACCGTGCGAAGAGAAGTTGGCGGTTTTTCCTGCTCGAAGAGACGTCGACCGGTTCTCCGCCGGTGGGGAATCAACAACGTCTGAAAGTGTCCGACTAAAAAATGTCAGATAATGGTTGTATTCGATAAAAGAAATAAAAACACCTGCATTTTAATCATTTATATGCGCATAGGGTTTTTTTTGTAAAATTTGCTAGCTTGGAAAGTTTGCGGTTTAACATTCAGGCATATCTAAAGACGCCTAATAAAAAAATACCCGTTCTTGTGGCCGCCATTTTTGTAGTGTCTCCTGAAAGGGGAGCCTCACTACGTTAAAAGGAGAAAGATCGAGAGTTCCGAGTTCCTTTCAAAATAAAGGCCGACAATAACTGATTAAACACAGATCTGTGAGAGGGAGATATAAAGTGTCAAAGTGACAAGTGTTAACGGTACAGTTATTGATGATTCCTTTAGGGATGTATATAGCTGTATTTGTGTAAAAAAAGAAAGAAAAAAAGACAGAAGCACACATCTTCACTGTGGGATTTTACAGTTTGTGATTTGCAACAAACGTTTCATTGGCATTATGATTTCTTTATGGATCTGTATGTATTAATAATTCTTAAAATAACAATACGTAACTTGATGTGTTTTTATCATGTGTTACCATTTAAAATTTTTTTATTATAAACTATGTTTATCATAATTTATTATAAACCTTCAAACAAACAAACATATAAACAATCTGTCCCTTGGGATGATCAACAGCTGCTGTACGCAATTCTACCAGCAGGGCGCAGCCTTATACAGGTAATGTGACAGTGAACTGTCCAGCAGTATCATCACCATCTTCTCTGGATAATCTCCTCTTCTGACAGTCACCAGGCTGCTCCTTCATGCTCCTGACGGTAAGATGCAGTTTACTTGTGTGTGGCTTTCAGTGGCAAAAACTGAATAGTCTGTTCCATCTCGTCTCACCTTAATTGTACATCAGTTGCTCTGTGATGTTAGAAAAGGGGCTGCCGACTGTTGGTGCTGGCGTGCGTTTTATTTCATTTTTTATATTGATGCGAGTATTGTAGCACCTGAATGTTGCAGAAAAAAACAAACGTGCGAAATGAAAGGTGCATCGTTGCATGTTGGGATTCAGGCTGCTGGTTTTTTTTTTCTTCTATTATTCGGCTACACGCGAACTGGACGCTGCTGCTGCTGCTGCTGCTGCTGCTGCTGCTGCTGGTGCCGCTGCTGCAGAGTGGATGCTTGGTCAGCAGCAAACATTGCATCAATAGAACTGAGCTACTATGCTTCAAGCAGCCCCTTGGTTATCAGGTGTCGTTGCAGCAAGGATCCAGATATAGTAATGGGCCATAGTAGTTTTGCACTCTTGTACTTCCTGCGAGAATGCCTGGTATTCCCAACGGTATAGTCAGTCTAATGCTCCAGAATAGGATAGCATCTCAACCACAGGTTTTCTGGTGTCTATTATGCATTTCTTGACTGGTTCTGAGTGCAAAAAACCTTCCAACTATAATCATTTGAGTCTTAATCATTCTAAATAATCCAAACACACTTTCTTCAACATTAACTATATGAAACGTAATAAAATTAGGCAAATTATTACGTAAGATATGATCAGAGATTCTGTTTGAGTAACTTTCCCTCATCATAAGGTGTCACATTCATGATCATGCATTTACAGTAAAATTACTAAATAAATAATGAAATAACCGCATGGGTTCAGTTTAACATGTAAACCATTTTGCCTTGCAAAAGTATTCCTATCCCGTACATTTAAAACCTCACACTGTAATGCATTTATAGGGTTTATTATGTGATGGTGCAACACAAAGTAGTGCATGGAAAGAAAAAGACAAGTGGTTGGTTTTGTTTTCAGTCATACTCCTTTTAAACTGGTGGCCAGGAAAGTCAACGAAGCAGTCAACTATGTCTGCGGTAACTCTGGAGGAGCTGTACAGTTTCACCACGTAGTTGTCTATTCATGTAACCAACAAATCTGTCATTTGTGGAAAACCGACCTTCGGAAAGGCGTTGTTAAAGGAAAGCCATACATGGTTTTGTCTGAAGAGGAGCTCTGTTCAGATGAGAACATTACTAAAGCATGTATTTCTTAAGCTGCACAGTGGCGCAGTGGGTAGCACTGTTGCCTTGCAGCAAGAAGGCTCAGGGTCTTGGGTCTTTCTGCAAGGTGTTAGCATCCAAAAACATGACTGTTAGGCTGATTGGGCACTCTAATTGTCCTTAGGTGTGAGTGTGTGTATGAGTGGTTGTTTGTCATGTATGTCTCTGTGTTGCCCTGCGATGGACTGGCGACCTGTCCAGGGTGTAGCCCTGCATCTCGCCCGTAGTAAGCTGGAGATAGGTGCCAGCAGACCCCCCCGACCCCAATAGGGACAAGGGTGTACAGAAAATGGATGGAATTTTCTTGAGGAAAAAACAATAATGTACATCTATTTGAACAAACTAATATGAAACATAGTGGTGGAAGCGTCATGGTGTGGGAATACTTTTAAAATGGAACTTGAACAAAGTAGTTTAGATTAAATGTATCCAAAACAATCATTGAAGGAAACACTTGACATTTACCTTAGAGGAAAATAACTACAGTAAAGATGGGCTTAGAGTTACAATAGAATTGGTTAATTGATAGAATAATCAAGAGAACTCAGATCCAAGTCCAGACATACATGTATCGAAAATTGATAGAAAGACCTTAAGTTTGCTGTTTTAAATGTCTTTCAGGACTTCAGTCATTTTTAAAGAAGTATAAAGAAAGATATTCAGTCTACATCTACATACCCTGGAAGACCTAGAGAGGTAATTCTAGCCAAAGATTGTTAAATAAAAAGTCGATTCAGAGGATGTAATTAAATGCAGGTCATGCTCTAATTAAGTTTGCACAAATGTTTGCTCGTCAAAGAAGTTGTACCTTTAAATATAAATATGTTTTTTTCAGTTCAGTTATGTTCTTCTCACATTAATGCAGAAATTTAGCATATTTTAACCTGTTTGCATCCTCTGTATAAATGCAGCTTTTGTCCTAAGAGCAGCCAAGCCCTTACATGGTACTGGACTGAGAAATGTGGGTGGGTGTGGAGACGGCAAAGCTCAGAGAAAAAGAAAATTATCCCCCCGCCTATCTCATGCCTCATCTCTGTCTGGAGGACAGGGATGATGAGAAAATGAAGTAAAAATGAAGTGATGTTGAGTGACAAGCAAATGGCCACTCTAGGAGGGAGGAGCGTGTCTTCAAATCTTTTTAGTTGTCAAAGCAAATCCTGTTGTTACAGTTGGACAGAGCTGTAACTTGCATCATGTGAACTATTACTGTAGTGCAAAACAAACCTGCAGCTGACATGACCCCACTTCGGATTTCTTTCCAAGAGTTCATTGGGAACATGACAGAAAAACACACATTCGTGTTTAATAATTATACCCCCACCTTTGCAGGGCATCCTTCAAGGTTGGGAACAGCTGCCTTATTCACATTACTGCCGTGATTTTATAAGAAAACACATCATGAGCCTGGAATTTAGCTCATTAACAGCCGTTTAAGCACGGAGACTTTTATCCTGGTTTATTTCTTTCCACTAAGAAAAGCACCGGCGGACAAACCTCGCAGGCTGTTGTCAGCTGAGGGGAAAAACCTAATATATCATTAGGCGTTAGACAAGAAGCGCACACACCATGTGCTTGCAACGGATCTTAAAAGTGTACACACCCCTGAAAATTGGCGGATTTTTGTGGAATAGTATAAGGGCAAAAATAAAAAAATGTTATACCATTCCAACATTTAATGCTACATATTACCTTCAGGAATTCAAATGAAAACTAAACAAATGGAAGTATAAAGTAGCTTCTTATTGCAATTTCTATTGCTATGTAATATTTGGTAGGTGTTTATCAGTATTCCTCTTATCTTGGGGGTAGACCTAGTCACCACTTCCTTTCACATTTCTCCAGCTTGTTCACATTGTGAGAACATCTTTTGTCCACAGCACTCTTTGGAATACACTGTGGATGTTCTGTCAGATTCATATCTGAACGCTGGCTGAACTAATTCACAACTTGAAATTTCTACTGGCGAATTGCTTGGGTTCACCGTGATTGGGGAAACATCAGGTTCCTCCTCTTCCTCAGCCTTCTAACAGATGCCTGAAACCATTTGGGTCAAAACTAACAGGTATTTGGGACTGTTCATAATGTACACCCGGTTTCACATCGTTTCACTGTGGGTATGGTGTTGTTCTGGTAATATCCACTGTTGTTCTCCTTTTACAGACCGATTCTATGGTTAGATTATTTTAATCCGCCGTAGTCACTCTGCAAACTATATTATTAAATAAGCGATGCAAATCAGCATATTTCGTGAAATCCTGCTAGGGCAGTTGAATGTTTTTTCTCAATACATTATAATTGATGCCAGAACGGCTTTACAAAAGTAATTGTTTATTTTTGTAAACATTTACGCACACAGGTGTGTTTTTTCTTATGAAGGAGGAAATATTTGAAAAGGCTTCACAATGGTTTGCTTTTTTACATTAAATAAAGAAAAATCTGGAATTTTTTTTTCATGGGTATGAACTCTTTAGAGAGGCTCCGTACGTCAAGTATGATCTGCTCTCCCGCTGCACACACCAGTTCTCTGTGACTAAACGCTTTAGGGCGGGCTTCCCATTTGCATTGCTGAGGAGGTGGGTGTTTCCAACTTGGCCACTCTGATGTTGGGAAGAATAGCTCCCGCATCCTCAGTCTGCTCTTTGCTCTCCCAGCTGTCCTGTTTCATGCAGACTGCCTGCCTTCCGGCGTAGTGCTGTCCTTTCACTCTCTCCTATTCTTCACCATCAAGTGTGTATTTTCACAAACCTACTAAGGTGGACCAAAAGGCACTGAAGCTTCCTCTAAATTGTACTTTTTATTACAAAGGATTGGACACTCAGCTACAGTGGTAAGAAATGTGCACTATTGTCATTTTTATTTGTATGCTATTAATTTACTCCAATGTTTTTGTCATTGTCTGTGTAGGTTTCACGTCTTATTTTGTATATTTTGTATACATATAGTTGCAACATACATTATCTAAAAGAAGTAACCATTTTGGGACTTTGCTGTTTAGAGCTATTATATTTGCAGCTTCGGCTGATGGCTCCTGTGGAGGCTCAGTGGGGATGTCTTCGCTTGGTTTGCTCTCCCTCCTGCTCTGTCAGACCGCTCCTTGCCTCTCCTCTCTCCCGTGTCTGCATGTATTCACAGTTCGTCTCAGTCACTGCTCTCGCTTGCTTGACTGCCACAAACCATCAGCTCTGATTGGTCGGCAGGCCGCGGTCACACATTAAGTGGTTGAATGTTCACTAGGTGCCATGCTGTGCACGTGACTCGTTTATCACACCTAAAGTTTTACTTTCAAGTTACGGAGCATGACAAACAGGGCTGACCTGGTTTAGTGTCCGTCTCGCTTTCGGGGGTTATTTATGTTTATGTGTTTTTCTTGGAGGTGCAGAAAGGTGAGTCATCCCAGCTTACACGCTGGTGGCTGCCACCGGCGTTTGGTGTTACCACATCGTGATGTGTGATTTGCAAATCGACAGTGTCTGATGAAGCGGAGTATCTGTGAAACGTCCTTTCGGGGGACGAAAACAAGACAGTCTGCCTTTTTTTGAAGAGCTTACTGCATATTGATTTTTTTTTTTTTACAACACTGCAATGTGATCTGATCTAAGAAGGTCAAATTTTAAAGTATTGTTCTACACAGCCACAAGTTTTCAGCAGAAATAATAAAAATATGAAAAATTATGTTGTTGTCAAGTACTAATATTGGGAACTCCAGTATTTACTGCAAGAGGCCTAGACAGTGGATGGGCAACTGCAAAATTACAATTCAGTATTTGCAAAAAGTAGCAACTTCGGGGACTGAATATAATTCCCACCTGTTCAGATTCTATTTAGTAAAAAAAAAAAAAAATGATGATATCATACCTCCTTTTCATATTCGATCATCATTACCATTAGCATTCATGCTAAGAAGACATGTGGGAAAAGCAGTTTAATTTCAACAATAAATGACCTGTACTTTTAGAGCGCTTTATCAGGTCTGTGAACATTCATCACTAGTTTTTAAAGATTTCAAAAAACATCAAGATTTAATGAAGATTTCATAGTTGGCCTCAAAATATTGATCAGTGTTTGTTTTGCTATAAATAAAGGATTTTATTAGTTTACAAAGTGAAAATGCACAAGTGTACATACCATTAAACTAATAATTTAGTGAAGAAACTTTATGTTTAGTGTTGTAATTCATCGTTATTTATTCTGTATTAAATTATTTTTATTTTTTTTGTATCCTACTCCTGATTGTTACCTTTGTAAAGTTAAATCTGTCTGATCCTTTGTTACCCTTTCCTCCTGCAGTGGCTAAGGCCAAACATGACAGTTAACGGCGCTTTAAAGGTACTGGCATTTTAACCCAGGAGTATATCCCACTCACACTTCCTAGGCTAAACTCAATCAGGAGAATAATAAATTATTTCACGTTTGTTCTGCTCTGGAAACTAGGCCATTAAAGACTAAAGCCTTAGTTTGAACTCCACTACAGAAAAGGTTTAGCAGCTTAATCTGAGGGATGATGTATTGAAGCACTGGTGCAGTTGCAGATGTAAACACATTCTCAGAATCTGTAGCCGCTCCAGTGAGCATCTTAGGGTGACTGCTCCTATACAGAGGCACTTCACAATGAACAACTGGCCAACAAATGTAATGTTTTTTACATGCTCTCTTTACATGTCTCTTAACTCTACTACTCTGTACATTGTATGTTTTTTGTTCTCTTTAGTGTAGTTTTACGACGTTTAAAACGATAACTATTCCAGCCTGCTTCCCAAACATAGATGCTGTCAAAGAGAAATGTCAATAAATACAATTAGGCACACGCATGATGCAGCCATTACCCTCTAGCATTGTACAGATCCGCTGGATCCAGAGCTCAGAGTCAAGGATTGTGATGGCCCATTATTTTTCCAGATGAGTGTTTGAAGTCGGCCTGTGCCAGCGGATGCCAGGCTGCGTTTCAGCTGGCTGGCTGCCTAGTACTCCGCATGTGCTTCATATTCCACGGACTTCTGCTAAGGTTTCACTGAACCTGTAAATTCTTCTTTCGGCCAACACAGACTGTGTGTTTATCTGCAAATGTTTGTGGTAAGGTAATGGCCCGAAGGGACAAATCAGTTTGACGTGTCACTGAAATATAACAAAAAGCTGATGTAAACAAAGTGAGAAAATGTAGGTGTTTTTGTGTCAGGGATTTGAGAATTAATGTAAACCTTCAGATAAGTGTGTAAATTTTCGACATGCTGGCCAGCATAAAGTTCTTTCTTTTTAATTGTGTAATTTCCATGGAATTAATGGTTTTAAAAAGATTTGCTTTTATCAAACAAGTAGCAAAGTCATGGGATAAGGAGCTTTGCGGCTTCTTAGCAGAGCTGTGGGAGGCACGGGACTCCCTAAATTCTCTTTATGCATCAGTCAAAGAAGCCAAAAAACCCCACGCTGAGAACACACACAGATACATCGGAGCCGGGAGTCAGAGGGTACACACACGGCAGCGGACCGAACACCTGGGGAGGGAACTACTAATCTCATTCTTTGCTGACACACTAGTGATCATGTGTGCATGCTTTCGAAGCTTTTTCTCTACTCGGAAGCTGGAGGTGTTTTCGCTCCTATCTGTGTCAGCGCATCAGAAAAGTTCACAGAGGCACTAGGGATGTTGGTGCACTTTTCTGCAAACCACTGCGTCCTACTAAGTGCCACACTTTACTAAACATCCGTTGGAGTGGCACGGCACTTCATGCAAACGTTTTGCAAGACAGGGAAAAATAAATACATAGAATATGAACCAAGAACCCAGTTTCATCAAGGCTGGGATATGTTGTTACTCCTACCTGAAAAAATAAAAATAAAAAATTCTAATAAAAATCCTGCATGGACACTCTGCATATGTATGGCCCAACATTGTTCCTTAACACAGATTCTGTGTTAAGGAACAATGAATCTGCCAGGGGTATGAATAATTTTAGACTTTAATGTAATGTTGCAGTTAAAATGATACACTAAGATTTTTCAGATAAATAAAAAAGAAAAGAAAAAAACCAAACTGAAAATGATTTGAACAATCAAAAAAATAGAGCTGAAAGAACCCAGAGTGAACTGGATTTTATTTACCGTTTAACTGTGGACTCAGCACTTCGGCCAGACAATTGACGAGTTTGTTGTGGTTGCAGTTGCCCACTTTTGGACATAAGCCAGCAAGCACTGAAATCTCTGCTAGCGTGGCACTATGTTTAAATGTCACACGATCACTCATCTGAAATAAACAGATTGTTATTTACCCTATCACTCTGTCTAGCGAATTTTGTGGGCCTTTTTTTTCTCCTTGTGATAAAAGTTACTGACCTGTTTTTTTTTTTTTTTTTTAGTATTGGAATTAATATAAATCCTTAGTTTCTTGGACTCATGCAACTTTGTAAGTGTGAATGTTTTGGATAAATCTTCCTTGCTGCTACGCTAAAATATTGTATGTGTTTTTGTGGAGCTTCCTTTGTGTACGTGTGAGTGGGTGACATTAGCTGGACAGGGGTCAGTGAGTTAGGCGGGGAGGCGTGGAGATCAGAGGAACAATACTGTAAGACTTTCCCTTGTTCCTTGTTTTCACATTGGGTGGAGGACATTTGCTTGGTTTTTGTTTTCGAAGAAAACGAGCAGTACATATCATAAATGCACAAAAACAAAACTTAGAACTAATTTTATTTGTTAAGACATATTTTTTGGTTCACTTTGCAACTATTAGAATGGATGATTGGGAATGTATCATCCTTAAAGGGTTAAAATAACAACAGACTATGGGAGGATGGGATTATTGGTTTGTAGGAATAGATAGCAATTCTGGTTTGATATAAGGTTAACCATTTAAATTGGATTTAGTTCTACCATTTAAACGCTGTGGTTGTCCAGCAAATCTAATCTGAAGTCTGCATGATGTTTAGAGTCGGGCTGCACAATGTATCGTGGGGACATTGTCTTTGCAATATTAGTTTGTGAGATATTAGCATCACAAGGGAACGTTGGATTACTGTAATTGTTGGCTAATATTTTAAGTGTTATGTACTTGCATTTTTTTTTCACGCTTGTGCAATATTTCGCTTATTGGACAGAGTTTCACAGCAGCAGATGCTCACACCAAATACTAATAGTGTTGACTTGAATGTTGAAGGTCATAGAGTTATGTATGTACAGATAAGAAAAAATTGGAAATAGGTAAGAAGAAGAAAATAGGCACACATGGCAACAGATGAAATGTCAATTTGTTTGTTTGTTTTTTTACATTAAAATGCAGCCCTTTTTGAGAAGCTTTTACCTATTAAGTCTTTAAATGGTTAGTGAGTTCCTGTTAGGGACCTTTCTTTTTACAGATGCTTTAAGAAGCTGTTTCAAGGCTCTCCCCGTGAGAAAGATTAAAAAAACAACAACCCTAAAACACTTTTTTCTCTTTCTGAAAACAATTACATATTTTAGCTTTTTGGAACTTTTACATGTTTACTTGCAATTATTACATGGTAAAAATACTACAACTAAATGTGTCAAACAATATGCATTATTTATTTTGCATCAAAATATATATATATTTTTTAGTTTTTCTAGTACAATAAAAGGAATAGTTACAAGAACAAAACTATGAAAGAACTCAGTATTTTTAAAACGGGTTCAATGCTGGCAGCATACAAAAATCATGTATTATTTTGTAAGTAGTATTAGTCCAATTTTTTAAAGTAATAGTAAGTGTTGTAGCGACTATATATATATATATATATATATATATATATATATATATATATATATATATATATATATATATATATAT
>JAVLVB010000946.1:2654441-2685485 GCA_032876305.1 Orestias chungarensis
TTTTAAATTTTTTTTTAAGGAAGTTGTGATAAACATAACCATTTATTTATTTATTGTTAAAACATTGTGAGATGATAACGTTGGTCTTGGTGCTCTGTTTTCCAGAGGTGTCTTCACACGACACACCTGATTCAGTCAGTTACTCTACTTCTACTAGAGCTAAAAAAAGAAGTTCATCACTCTCAAAGGATTTCCTACACCTGTAACAGATTGTTGTACTTCTAGTTTCCATAAATGCGTCAACAATGGAAAAGATTACCTTTATACTTGGAAAACAGAATTAGCCAATAGAGAAGACAGTGGTTCTATTTTTTATCCAGAGGATATAAAATATGACATATGTTTGGCTGAGCCAGACCGTTTTTTTATACAACCGGCATGGTTTTTGCCAAAAATAATGAAAAAGGCCGGAGATTTCTCAAGGGGGAGCAATGAGAAACAATAGCACAAGTCCATCCCTTTATTGTTCCCCTAGTGCTGCTACTTAATGGGTTCCTGGCATTGACAGGCAGGAAAAAACAGACTGTGTCGTGAGAGAAGCCTAGAGTGCCGAGGGTAACACGGGACTTCCTTAATGGAACCTTTGCCATCAAATACTGTGTTCTTATATGCTGGATACAGGAGGCAGGAACCTCCTGTTTCAGTGTTGTTGGAAATAACCCCTCCCTGCAAGGAAAACTTTTAAGGTGGCTTGTGTTTCTTTTTGTTGTTTTTGTGATGAATATGATTCAATAAGACTTAGAACAAAGTTAAGGAACATGCCCAGGAATGTGATTACATGGCACGCTCTCGTCTTTCCATTATGCTTAGCTCCTTTATCGTTGTCATTACCAAAATGCTATATTTTATCCTGATGATTCCCAATCGAAACTGCTCTGATATTGACCTGATAGTGAATTGAATGTTTGTTCTAAAGTATTTGTAGTCAGAACTTGATAATTTTATACTTCACACTCCGAAAGTCTGACAAATTTTCTAATGCAAGTTTTGGGATCCAATATGGCCTCTCCTCTTATCAACAGTGTTAAATTGTGTTGAAATAAAACAATGCAGAAAAAGCGGCAAGTACCCCAAGCGTCTTTCATAATCTGAAGTAATCTGCAAAAGAGCTTCACAATTGTGTCATAAATGTGTCGTTTGAATCTGTTTTCCTTTTTTTGTAAGAGTTTTCATAATTTTAACAGTTTTTGATTTTTTTTTGTGTTAAGAATGAAGATTTTGTTTAGGTTCTTTGAAGGGAATCATTTTTCACAGCTTCTTCTCAGAGTATCCAAATAGTTATCCTATTATGTTCACTCTGTGAATGCTTGTTTTTTGTTTGTTTGTTTTCTGAGGGATGGAACAAAACAATGGCATTCCAATTTTGGAATCCCAACTTCTCTGACTTTGTCAATTGGAACGCTATTAACTCCGGTGACATCTGGATACAGGAGGCAGGAACATCCTCTTTCAATGTTGTTGGAAATAAATCAAATGGATTTTCAAAAATACATGTATTTGCACCAAACAACATTTGGTTTAACCCACAAATGATGAATAGTCACAGCAATGTTTCATGTAGGAATGATCACATTAATAAATTAATTGCAAAACTGTACTATGTTTTCAACACAACTTCTAATTGCAACACCCAAATAAGCAATGAGGATAACCAGCTAAATTTAAAATCTGCTACTTGGCAAATTTAGTGTCTCTCGTTAGGGTACAGTGACAATGCAGAAACAAAGATGGATTGGACCAAAGCTTAATTCCAGCATTTTTCAACGGTAATAAGGTACAGTGCTTGCTCTGAATTTAACTTCATTACTCACCTGAAGTAAAGTCAACTTTAATTATCTCTGGTATGAAAAAAAATATGCTTAACTCCAAATGCAGCTGCCTGTCGCAGTTAGACCTTAGTGCTAATGGACCAGATTATTATAAAGGAGAGAGAAGTCATATGCTGCTATCCTCCCACAGATGGGAGACCGTACATTTTATTATATAAATATCAAAACAACTCTCAAGTTTTTTTCTCATTTCCTTCAGTATTAACTGTGCAAAATCTTATTTGAAAATTCTGCACAACACAAAAAATACTGTAGTTTTTTGTGAGTAAAAGAAAAAGTTTTAAATAATTTATTTTTGTAATTCCTAGTTTGTTCTATACTGACTACAAAGAACAGAAACCTTTGCTCATTGTATAAATAAATACAAATAATTTAGTTGGATTTTTTGTTGAAATGTACTGAAAACAGACTAAAACAGTTTTTCTATAGGCCAATTATTGCTCCTTCAGATAGCTCTGTGCCAAAACTCACGCCATACTGTGCGAACTGGTGCGGCAAAAAGACACAGGGGAAACAGTATCTGACGGTGAAATGCGACTCGACGAAACACCGGCTTGCGAAGGTCCAGCTGTTCGCATCGAAAATGCTCCGAAATGCTCCCACACTGGTGCAGTTACGTTCAACTTTGTAACCAGTTCTATGTTGAGGTTTGTCCCATTATGAGCTGGTGTTTCTTAAGCATGCTACTTGAGCTAAAACGCTGGAGTAGTACAAAATAGCGCAACGCCCTGATCTATTAGTTAACTCCTCCCTCACGCTGAGAAAATGAGAAAGGGAGGGGCGAGTGGAGAGCACCGGAGTTAAGTCTTATTGTCTTCCAGTGTCGAAATAGGAAAAGCCTGGTAAAAACGATAAAGACGATAAGTGCAAATGATCAAACTCCTTTTAATTATCGTGCGATTAATTGATTTATCGTTTATTGTGATAGGCCTATTTTTCTTTAAATTTTAAATCCCAGAGTAGCACTTTTGGGTAGCGTTACTCACCATATAAGGATGTGTGTGGTGCTCGATTTATTGATGATGCTTTTTGGAAGATGTGTAGAAAGAAGTACAGGCAAAAAGGAGCCTCAATGCTTGTTAGACATTTTGCATTTCTATACGCCACTAGTTCTTATAGTAAAAGTTTAGTCAAACTTTCACCCAAACGTTGGGTTACAGAGCACTTCAAAAAAAGGTTTGCTTCAAGATCCTGTAGCATGAACAGGATCCCTGTACACCTACAGTAAAAAGGCACAGAGTTTCCATTTTAGTATCAGATCAGTTTGACAATGAGTTAAAAATTGCCGAAACGATCGCATTGCCTCTCTGAGGAAGACATTCAACATGGGGGATCAGGACTTTGTGTCTTTGTTTATGTGGATGACATGCACTTCAGAAGCAATAATAGGCGAAGGATCCAGAGCTCAGCTGAGTTGTTTTCAGTCAGATTTGATGCTCCTTGAATGCTTATTAGCAGCTCAAAAGCTGAGGTTGGGGTTCTCTCATAGAAAGGGAGAAGGTTACGCTACATTCTCAAGAAAATTGTTTATTTAGGCAAAGTTCAGGTGACTAGTTGCTATTAACTAGTAGTTAATAGCTAGTATGAACTAGCTATTAACTAAACTCTGATCTATTAACATAGATCAGAGTGTAGTGGTGAATTAATATTTTTTTATCATATGTTTAAGGTAAAGAAGAAACATAAATAACCTGATTTTTGAGATATCATATATTCCTGCACAAATCTCCTCTGTGGGGGTTTACCAGTTTGAGAACTGCAAACAGATCTTGGACATTATAATAAATGAAGGAATAAAGGTCACAAAAGTTGGGCTGCTTGATTTACAAAAATAATTTATTCATAGGGATGTCCCGATCCAGCTTATTGCACATCCGATCCTATACCGATATTGTTGCTTTTAGTATCAGCCGATATCGATACTGGCCGATACCGGCCTATTAGATTATCTATTAAAGTTTAAACTTATTTAGCCTTCTTACAATGCTGTCAGACTCATGTTGAAAAGAGTTTTACTCTTGATAACAACTAACCAGCTGAATTAGGTGAGTTCGAATAATACACAATATTTGGTAATGAGAAACTGACCTGTTTATTCAGGGATAAAAAAACGAAATAGACAAAATAATAAATAACAAACAGAAATGGCATCAGTAAACCAAGGCTTAAAAAGCTATATGTGCAAACAATACTGGAAACTGTATTAAAAAACAACCTGAGTAGAAAATAGTCTATTAGTCAGCATCAGTACTCTGCTCTTGAACAAGTGTAAACCAAGGCTTTAAAAAATCAGTTCAAATAATATTTTAAACTCTATTTAAAAGCAAAAAAGCATTTTACTCCCCAATCTCCACCACACTTTTCTGCTCCTTGTCCATCTACAGATTCCCTTCAATGTCAACTGTTTGCCCTGATTGCAGTCCAAGCATGATGGGGAGATTATTCTTTACAAAGACGAGCAATTCGACACTCTCATGTGTCAGCCTGCACCTGTGTTCATCAATGATGTGTGAGACTGCGCTAAAAAGCCTCTCGTCTTTTTCTTCCTTTAAGGCAAAATAATCCCACACAACTGACATTTTTACCGATAACGTTCAGTTTACCTGGCCGTCTTAATCCTTTAGGCGCCGTAGTTTTTTCAAGAAAATATACAATTTTGATATCAAGGTGACAAAAGGCTATAACTTTGAAGTGGTTTGAGATAAGGGTATACTGTCAATGAGAAATATCTTCGGTATGAACCTAAATTTGGGATAGAAGTAGATTTTTCATGTAATTACATTATTGTGACATCAACAGGTGGCGGCCAAATTGTAAAATGTCAATTCATCATTCAGAAAAAGAGAAATTAAATCAATGGGCTCAGAATTTGTCAGATCGTCTCCACAATAACCAACAGGCTCATAAAAATTTAGGGTGTTTCACAAACTCTTTTTACTCAAAAACTTTAAATAGAACCACATCCACAAATGCTGCTCGGATTACAGGCCCATATGTCCCCTAACCCCTGGTGAAAAGTAGTAACTAGATTCGACATCACATTTATAGATACAGCCTATTTTATTCAGCAACGTTGTGTGCTGAATGTGTGCTGGAAAATGCGGACCGGATAGTAGGGAAAACGCAGCAAAAACTGGAATGGATTATCTAAATCGGTGCGCTGGTAAACATGGTTTGGAGTTTAAAAAACTGAATCGGGAGTTTGGATCGGAATTTCCTCGTGCCGGACGATCCGACACCGATACGCATTTTTTTGTAAATATCGGCGGCCGATCTGATCCAAATATCGGAACGGGACAAGCCTATTTAATCATAATATTATTGGTAGAAAATGTGATGGCAGTAATACTGGTGATAATTCATATCATCCTCACTACGCTTTGGCAGGTAAGGGAGAGTCATGTGTCGGATGTGGGCATCTACTGCAGTAATATATTAGCCTGGAGCAAACCAGTGACAAACAGGGCCACCATGTTCACAAACTCGCACTTATGGGTTGTTTAAGAGAGGCTAGTTAACCGATCATGCATGTTTTTGATGGTGTGAGGTGCTTGTAGTGAAAAAGATAGCTTCCAAATTTTACATACTTTTTTCACAATAGTAATAGGAGGGGATTAAGGTCTTGAATTCATGAAGTATTTCTAACAAAAACTGACAACACACTGATTACAACTTGTTAAATTAATTAGATATTAATAAACATTAAATGCATTTGTTTTTGTTTCGTTTAGATCTTCATTACATTTTTATTTTATTAGGTGTTGCATCAACAGTCTCACAAACATTACAAAATACTTTACTGTTGCTTAAAGGTTTAGCGAAAGCCTTCAACTTCATAGATTATTTCCACTCGCATGATCTTCCTGCGTATTTTGAATTCATTTTGCCTTTAAAAGGAAGGTAATTACATTCACTGCCTGGTATCCATTGCGCTGGACATATTCTATACTTAGGGGGGGTTATGAGGTGCTAAGCCTAGAGTTATCTTCACTGTGTAAACATCCACCGGTTCTGTTCTGTGTGGGCTTCCTGACCCAATTGCACAAAAAACTAAAACTGGGTGTGTGTGGTTTACCATTTGCAGTGCCTCACACTGCTCTTGTAGACAACAAGGATAGGCTGAGGGTTAACCACAAGTATGTGAGGATTTAGACTCAGTGAAGCTGTTGTACTGTAGGACAGTCTCAGCTGTCCAGATTAAAGTGTCACACTAAGCCTTTTGGTTGTTTCCATGTTGCACGGCACAACTTTTTTCAAATTTCTGGATTTTGAACGGGTAGTCAGTTTATTTATTGTGTATTGACAAAAATATAAATAAAAAGACGAATACATAAAACCGTTAAAATTAAAATGTTAAACCCAACATTTACCATCTGGAATAATCATTGAAATTAGATTTTGCTGCCGAGTGAAAAATCTTTTGTAAAGTGAAAAAGCTCAAACCTTTTACTGCAGAATTTCACTGACAGCAGATCTCTGCCTTCTGTCGGTAAACTAAACAGCAGCAGTGACGGCTGTGCGGAATAGGAGACAGAGCCCTGCCAGTTTCTCAACTTTTCCTGCAGCGTAGGATATGTGAGAGACAGCATTTTATTTCCACATTTTTAACACCCCGAGCTTTTGACAGAGTCCAAATCTGTTTCTTCAGCAGCGTCGCTTTACAAACTCATGTTCCTCATCTTAGAGTACTGTAAGTTTTGCCATTTACAGTGAATCAGTCTTATATGTGAAGATGTGAGCTGATATGTTCTATTTGTACGTAATTGCATACCAGCAGGTTATTGATTTTTGTCTGTTTGTTTACCTTCAAAGGGTTTTAATTTGCCCTTGGCTGCTAAAACATTATTCTGATGATATTTAAAACATGTAGATTTTGTTTTTGTTTTTGTAATGCTGATAGGAACTTGGTAGAATTTGGACCTAAAATGACAACTGCAAATCGGAAAACGTTTCACAAATGTAATTCCAATTTCCAAGGATTGAAATATTAATGTAAATGATAGAGATAATTGGCTTCAGGTCAGTTAAACTCCGGCCAGGTGAGGTCAGGTACACAATCAGAAAGGCAGCCATTAATGATCTGACACTGTGAAAGAAATGGACAACAGATGTGCACTCAGTGCAGAGTTGGAGCTTATAAAGGCTGGACCAAAGGCGAGAACAATCAGCGGCTATTAAGGTCAGAGGCACAGGTGAGTTAATCAACAGGCAAGGGAGGGGTAGTAATGCCATGAACACAACAGATTAAAAGATTGACATAAAATTAAGACTATCAAAAGTGATAGTCCACCTTAAGACAAATTCAGATTGAGCAAATATTATCAAGTCAAATGTGGCCTGTTGATTAATTTCTACCAAAGAATGAATAGTTTTATCGAATCAAAGGGGTATAGAAATACTTTTTACATGATTTACCCCCCCCTCCCCGCCAACATCTTTTGATTTCTCCATCACTGCTTTTTACTGGAGAACCCAAAACACTTGTTCTCCATCCATTTAGCCAGTGGTCGACTTTGTGATCCTGTGGCTTTCTAACCATCAAATCTTGTTGTGTGACTAAAATATAATCTTATACTTTCTTGTCAAATACTGTAGCATTAACAATGTGTTAACTCCCAGCAGGTGTCTATATAGATTCAAAATGTGTGGAAATAGAGAAAAAAGCGTGCTTCACAGCCAGATTTGCTAAACAGACCAACAGTTTGTGCATATAAGAATTCAACAACTCTAACACATTTACTAAGAAGGTATATGAACCCATAAAGTAATGCAGTAGAAAGTTGGCAGGCATAGCTATAGCAGGAATGATTTAAAGAGGCATGCTGGTAAAACAAGACCATCACGAAGTATACCGTTAAACAGAGCAAACATTATAATAGTCTGAAACAGCTTGCTCTCCTTAAATATTTTCCATCTTCACAGAACTGTTACATTCTTTACCATTTCCTTAAACATATGATACTCTGGTTATAGAGAACTGCTAAAGACTGAAAAAAAATGACTCAGCAGTCACAAGCGGTAAAGTGGGAAGGTGGAGGTGTCGCTGTGATACAATCAGGATGGATAGATTGCAGGACTTGAACTCCCACACCCGTGATGAATGACTCTAATCAGGAGGAGTGTATCATCAGGGTCTTCATGTGATTGTCAATCAGGGCAAAGTATTTAGTTTGATTCGAGTGCGCTCATTCAAATGTCATGACAGTAAAACTGAATCAATAAATATGTGCTTATTATGGCTTTGGTGTGGAGAACATCTTGTAACAAAAACATTATTATGACCAAGTAGCTAAATTAAAAAAAGACCAAATAAATTTTTTTTTGATGCAAAAGGATGTCAACTTTTGTAAACTTTTACAAAATTACTCATTTTTTCCCCATGTTTTAGTCTTTTGAGGATCTCTCGTACTTAAATGTGAGTCATTGCTGCTTTAGCTTTGACTGCACTTGTCAGTTCGGTGGCAGTGTTAAAATAACCTGCGAACAGCAGTTCAAAGTACTTTCTGGTTAACTTTGACTGAGACTGGGATGAGTTGCTGCTGTGATAATGATTGTAGCCATAGTTTGGCTCAAAAATCACATCTGAATCATCCACTGATAATGCTAGAGTAAATGCTGAATACCTTCTGCCACACTTTACCTAGTAAAGTGTGGCAGAAGAACTATGGCTTTAAAATAAGTGGGAAATGTCAGAACAAAGAAGTAAAAACTTTACGAGAAGCTGCCATACTGGGACTACACAACACAAGGGAAGGTAAGTAAGGTAAATTAGCACTGTTCATACGAGGCAAATTTCCTTACACTCTGTTTAGTAAAAGACAAAAAGATTGATTCTCTTATAAGACGGTCTTGATTTAGCCACCATTCATACAAGTGTACATTGTAACAACTGTTGCCCTGGGGAAATTTGAAAGAGACGAGGCTGCCATGCAGACGAGTAGGTGGTTTGTACTGTGGAGAGAGAGAAAAAGAAAAATTGCAGGAGCTAATTAGTCAGTAACGAGTTCAGCACACTCCACAGCTAATGCGCTCGTGGCCCCACCCTGCTCTGCTCCTATTAATCAAAAATCCAAGAAGATTTGCTCTTGACCCACTCCCACAGTTACAACAAGCAACAACATTGAGCTGGAAGATGTTAAACAAAAGCTAAAAATGGATGCCAGGTCAGGGGTTTCAAATGATTATCTAAAAACAAAAGCAGTAAAATCCTAATTAGAAGAACATGTCATGTAGAACATGTCAGATTTCTTTTGGGCTTGGTCCTCTCATTGGCTAGTTGGATTGAGCTTGGAGACAACTTTATGACATTCAAACATTCGTTGGAATTTTATTGTTTTTTTTCCATTCGTATAAATTGAGAAACTGATCAGTTTAGCTATAAATTGTATTGTCAAGAGATATCACTTGAATATATTGTGCTAAATTTTAATACCTGCAAACAACACAGTTAGAAAATAGACGATCAAAATGTAGAAAAACATAAACAAATCCTCCATTCATTCTTGGCCTGTTTGGCTACAAAACTTGCTGATAAGGTAACATTATCTCTCCATTCTCCCCGGTAACAAAATGCTACAGACAGCTCTCTATGTCAGCCAATCAGATTAGAGGTAGGCCCTTATTTAAAATAGGCCTTACATTCTGCTGCAAGAAAGCATTTTACAAGAAAGGCATTAATATTTAGCCTTTTCGCTGTTTGCATTTCTGCTTTTATGCTGCCTATATGGAGAAAAACATATAGATTGATCATCTTAGCATAAATGTTAAAGCTTGAGGAAAATTGTTTTGGGAGAGGAAAAGATATATTGATAAAGACTGTAGGGATTACACAAATATGAAAAAAAAAAAAATCAATGCAGTGAGAGGGCATGAGAGCAGGTCGACATTGACTCTCTTTCAGATGAGTTACTCCTCATGGCAGCTGTTAAGGAAGACGTTAAGAAGAAAACAACAGAATGTCAGTTCAGGATTTTAGAAGCCATTTATTTCAAAAAGTATCCATCTTCTTTATTTTCGAGGCCAGTCAGATATTTTCATTAATCAGCAGGCGGTTTTAAAAAAAACTCTGAGATAGAGCTGCTCAGAGAGTTAGAAGAGAGTGTGAAAGATGCGATGGTGCCAGTTATGGCTCAAAGACAAGTGAGAAAGCCGAATCAGTGGTTTTTTGGTACCTAAAAATGAGGGCTTAGGTAGCACCAGTACACTGACTGAATTCCTGTCCTTTTTTTAGGGCACTGCAACCTATTTCTTGGTCAAAAATAATGAAGCTATTTATATCCCCAAACCAAGTATAGTGATCAATTCAAACTTTATTGTCTATGCACTGTTACAAGTACAAGCAACAAAATGTGGTTTGCATCCATTCAGAAGTGCTATACGGAATATAATTATCTATTTACATGTATACAGTATTGCAACTATAAAATAATCATTATAAAATATGGATTATACAGACTATATACAGATATGGTTGTAAAGTGCATGTAAGTGGTGTTGGATCCTTATGTGTGTGTGAGGACAGTCCCTATGTCGTGGGAAGAGAGATTTCAAGGTTAGATTTTTCTGAGGAATGTAAATCCCCATTGTTTGCAAGAAAGTTGCCTTTTTGTGGATTTGTATTCAAAATGTCCAAAAGAGAATGCCGCTTGGGAAAGATGAAATACTTGCAAAGACACTTTCGAAAACGCCAATCAAGGAGCAGCATTCCTTATCAGCAGCAAGGAATCCCGAAATACATCAACAACAGGGAATATAAGAAAGATTCTCGAAGTTACCATCTGCAGTATTGGCAAAATGGTTTAATGGATTCCTAATGCATACAAACATATAATTGGTGGTTAGAACTATTTAAAATATGCAGTGACATGTTTTTTGAGGGGTTTCAAGTAATTGTGGACTTCAGCTATTTAAGTTTACCCGCAAGTGTTGGAGATCCACTGTATTTCTGTGACTTTAAACCATTTGAATTATTTCATAAGTAATACATGCCTTTTATTTGTGCTCAATGCAATGTTAGTACACTTCATATTATTCAAAACCAAGAGGTCAAACAGACAGCTTTCAACTTTAAATTGAAATTCTGCCATATGGCCTTGCAGGTGCTTTTTGCTAATCAACTGCTTTCCTGCATATCCGATGGAATTCACAGAGGAAAGTGAGAACATTCAATCTTTTCCATTTTAGCACAGAAAATAAAGTGTAGAAAATGTCTAAAAATTATCACCGCTCCTGTTGAGCCCTCAGTACGTAACAGTTTTTCCCTGCTATGTGGCCGAGCTGTTTCCCAGAAGATATCTAAAGTCAACACATGCTTTGCCAGCCCGCACAAATTGCAGAAACACAAGCCAGTAGTGACCCACTGTCACTTTGCCTTACTGTGTCACGACGGAAGCATTGTGCATTGTCTGCATCTGACTAAGCCTCTCCAAATCTCCCAATCCAATGAGGCAATTTGGCCACAAATCAGACGCTCAGATTTATCCTTAACCGTTTGAGTTGGTAGAGGGTGAATATAGAAAGAAAATAACCAGCTTCCATGACAAATTCAATTTGTCACCAGAAGGAAGCAGATGGACACACGATCTGTTCATCACATCCCAGATATGTCTTTATCTGAGCATTTTACAGTGTTACGAGCTTATCTGACCATTTCCTGTCATTCACGGTTCGTTTATTGTGAAAACACGCAGGCTTTCTTGAGTTCCCCTGTTTGTTTGTTTTAATCTTCCAGGAGATTTATGGGGAGCTTATGTCTTTCGTAAAGGATATCAGCATATTTACAGAGTGCCTGTTTTCATTCATTCATCTTTGTTATTGATAATAAACATGATTCTCACCCTCATCCTCTGTCTGTCCACCATTCAGACTTATAAATAACCCACACATACAGTGGCCACAGTGAAAAGAGAAAGGAGTGTTAAAATATAAACATGTCTTTCTTTCTCTTCCTAGTGGTTATGTTATTTTTAACTTGAATGGTGGTAACATAGTGGGTTTTCGCTGTGTATCTTTGTCCCTTGGTGTTTTTTTATCCTCCTTTCAGATCCTCCCCTACTCCCCGTCTTTATTATATATCATTAGGGCCAGTGAGAGAATGAAAATGGGGAAGAAGATAAAAGATCTCTAAATGGGTTTTCTCTATCATAATATAAATATGTAAACACACACACAATTTTTTTTAAATGTACAACAACTTGAAATGTATGTATTTTTTTCATAATAAACATCAGGCAATAGGCATTTTTTTCGGATTTTATGTGATATACCAAAATATAGATAGTTCTATAAGGGTAAACTAATTTTCTTAATTTGTAAAAAGAAAATCCCTTTTTCTTTCTTTCCCCTCCAGGGGGTCTTTTGTGGGCTCTAGTGTCCCTTAGAGTGGGGAGGACATGCGGCAAATGTCAAACCCGCGACGGCCACGTTGAGGACTCAAGGCCTACATATGTGGATCGCGCTACCCCTAAGCCACCACAGCACGCCCCGAAAATCCCTTTTTCTTATTGTAGTGGCAAAATCAGGCTGTGAGCATGTATTCCTTCAAAGGGGATAGTAGGGCTTAAGGAAAAGAACCTTTTATACACAGCTAGAGATACATTGAACTTGTTTATATTAAAGCATATCCATGTGTTGGGATGGCCCACTCAAACTCCTGTCCTATATCAGAGAACTTGATTTAAGATTCAAATTCAACGTTCAAAGATGCTTTCTAAGAGGTCGTACTAAGCTGGAGTTACTTTTGCAATGAAGGTGAGGCTTTTTATGAAGTGTCAACTCAGCGATACCAAATTCAGGGATTGTTGGGAGAAGGGATTGCTGCAAAGGCAGTGGCTGGACTTCTTTACAAAGATAGCTTTTTGCCCCAGTAACTGAATTTTATTGCATTGTAATGTATGGAAATGCATTTGTATAAATATTCCCTTTATGTTGGATAATCACAAAAAAAATAATTTAAAAAAATCCAAAGAAGACATGGAAAGTTGGGGCTGTATTGTGACAAATTATGACTGCTTTTTTCTGCACTGATGGTACAAAATGATTTATATTTATTTGAAAAACAGACAAACAAGTAATGAAAACAACAACAAAAACAGTCTAAAATGCATTGGATAGTTGGATATACCTTTTAGAAGCGTTGTGTTTTTAATGTGTAAATGTTGGAAAAGCAACCAGGATAAGTACATCACTGGGAAAGCGTGATAGTGCATTTTAGTTTCTCACAAAGATTGTGTCTGCATGTGGTCGGGCATGCAGCGACATGCATAATGCTGGATGTGAGTAATGTGCACACATTTGCATGCTGTTGTTGTATTTTCAGTGCCACGCAGTCTGCTTTATCTTTGTTGGGCATGTACTCCATCCAGAGCTCATCTCAAAAATAACTTGATAAATCCCCAAAATATATGGAAATAATTCAAATCAGTAAATACTTGGCACAGTTTAAATGATATCACTATCACTAGGTATCATCTGGGTTAATTACTAATTGATCAAGTGGGTATTATTTAGAAATATAGCGCTGCACCCCTCCTTTTAGACAAACGTAAAAAGTTAATCACAGCCGCCAACAGTAGTCAACCACATAAATACCCTTCCTATCGCAGCTATATTGAAAGGTATCGTCATCTCTAAATGTGATGCAGAGCTGCTGAGTCGGGGCCTTGCAATTCAGAAGCCTTGTTGATTTCTGTAGTGTTTAGGGCTGCGGTGAATGCGAAGGAGATAATCTGACGGGCAGACAGAGCACTTCTTTGATGGGCTTTGTACAGTGGCAGACAAGGACTAGTGCTTTAGATTGATTAAAGTGTAATCCTGGTGGATAATCATGCCTCCTGATGTGACATGTGTTGCCATCACCCTCATACAACACCCCCTATTTCTGCTGTCGATGCATAATCCCAAACAAACAAAGAGCATATCTGATCACGTGGTTGCTGATTTTTGCCTAGTGTTTTACATGATCCTGCGATCAAATAATAAGAATTTGTGATGTTTTCAAACATAAACATTTAAAGTTAGGATTTAAATGGTCTTTTTTATCCATAATTGCTTTATTGTTATGCAACACTTGCAGTCTGAAGCTACAGGTTTATTCTTTTGTATTTGAGCTCAGTTTGTTCACAGATACACCTCCTCTGGTTCATTGATTTTCATTAGAAAAACAGAATTTTGAAGTGAGCTGTTTGGACAAGGGCAGGTGAGTGGGTGAAGCATCTGTTTCCATCTCTCTGAAGCCAGTTTTGACCGGGCGCATCAACAACCTACAGCCTGCAGCAACCGTCAGCTGCTCACACCGCTGTTGATCTACTGTTGACAGCTGCAGTGTCTAAAACATGCTTGTATTGTAGGATTGGAAAACTCAAATCCAGATGAAATACATTATGTTCTTATTAGTGGGATTTTGCAAGTCTTGGAGCTTACTAGAAAAAATAATTGAACAGTTGCAGAATTAAGCCATATGCATTATTTACTACCAATAAAATACTGAAACCATATTTGGTAATACGGCATCACTATCTCCCTAGACAGGTTTGCACTCTGCATTATTACGGTACTCCATTGAATTTTCAGCATGCTACTTCTGATTTCTTGTTTCGATCTGTTGTATAAAAAGATCTTTTGGCACAAGATAGCACATTATTTAATTGCCAAAATGTTTCTTATCAAAACTAAGTTTGTCTCACTTCGTCCTCTCCAGTTTCCATGTGACTATGTTTGAGTTCTTAAGATGATCCCTGGATGTGATGCTGAGCTTTCCATTCTCCTGTGTCTATGTTTGATTTCTATGTGTAAGACTCTTATATTAAATTAAGCAATGAAATGTGTTGACAGAGTCTTCCTACCAACTGAATGTTGTGCAGGATTAGTGTTAAACAACCTTTGTGTGACGTTTAAGTCATTGTAGTTAGTTAGGATAACAAAAATGAAATGCTGACAGATTACTTTAACATTTATAAATAAATGTTGCGACTTAAACGTCCTCATGTTAACCTGCTAACAGAAACAGAAAACAAGACTATATTAAATGAATTTCAGATCACAAACAAAATTAACTTTTTTCATTTTCACCAGAAACTATTGTGGTTTAAAAAATGCCTAAAAGTCAGGGTAAGGAGAAATCATTTTAGGAAGAACAATTAAAAGCTGCAGGATCTTCCCAACATATAACCGGTTATGATCCTACACCTACTGATTATTCTTCTGTCTGGACAAAATATGAATCTGATACGATTTGAAGCAAAAACATCTTTCACCCTTGGCTAACACCAACCTAGTTGTGAATCTCCCATCAATTTCCCTACTTAAAATCCTCAGTGTGACTACAAAAACAGAAAATCATTGAGACTTTTTGCTGTATTTTTCACTCTTAAGTTATCCGCCAGGCTAAATTTTAGCGCATACAACAGCTCAAAATGTCCTGCTTTCCACAGGAAATCCTGCGGTTTCCCCTTTCACTCCTAATAAACATAATTAAGTCATGTACACATTTTCTCTGGAGCAGGGGAGTTTTTCAAGCTGACGCCAAACTACAGTTTTGCAAGATTTAAGAGAAGGGAGTTTAAGAACTAAAATATTTGGTTTGTAAAAGTTTCAGAGGTTATTGCAATAACTACTACTTTTATTTTAAGGTGGTATTTTGAAAAGCTGGCCTACAGTGATGTACAGTTTACACCCAAAAAATCCTGCAGGGATTACCTGCAATATTAGCCCCTGGTTTCACTTGAATAGGCCAGACATCTAACATGGAAAAAGCTGCCTGCTTAATCTTCTTTAAAACAACACTAGGTCACTTTTCAACGTTCATAAAATATTTTCCTAACTTTTGTGATCATACTTCGACTTACAGCTCTGTGAATAACACCTCTGCCCCGAGGGGGTGTGTATCGCTTTAACAGGGACTAAGTAACTTTGAGGAGAGTGGCAAGAATGTAGATGTTTGAAATTAATTACAAGCTGGTATAATATTGCTCTCTTCAGGGTGTAAAGCTATTGCCTTGTGTGTTTTAGTTTTACTCTGAGCTCACCTTTTAGCTTTTTCCCTTAACATGTAGATTTATCATGTGTGATTACAACAAAATTTACTTCATGAATGACTAACTGAATAAGGACGTGCAGCATACTTGATCACCTTTTATTAATCCTTGATTTTGTATGTTCAAACTAAACCAGAAGAAGAAACCTGCAGCCCTTAATCAACATTTACAGTGTTTACACCAACTGTAGGAAAGCGCTTCATGGAGATACTGTTTGATTTTGTGTAGTTAGTCATCTTTATATCCCTCCTTTTACATTTCTCTCAACGACACAAGCTGTAAATGTCTTTTCTTTCCTTTTGCTCAAGGATTTTATAAAAGCCGTAAAGGTCTAATGGTCACATACCACACTGAAAGACAAAGGAGGGCTTAAAGAAGAGACAGGAAAGAAGTCAATCATGAAAATAACACAAACAAGGGGGTTGATGGGGTTTGATGTGAAACATAGTTCTTGGATTCAATGAACCTTTAGGGTCATGATTTGCATTGTAACATATGTATATTTATGTAAACCTTCTGGTGACAATCTGCAGTTAAATATTAAATCATAAGCCACTAAAGATGTTTCTTTTATGCATTTTTTATCTTAAATTTTTCCTTATCTAAATTCAACACTAGTTTCTAGAGTTTCCCAGATTAAGGATTTTGATGAATGATTTTACATGAATGGCCAGAAACTTAAAAGTGAAGTAAGTAAACACACTGCATTTCATCATTATTCACAGACGAATTAATTTTATTTTTGGCAGCAACTGGAGTTTCTACAGTACAGCTTCAATTTGCCGCCCTGAAACAATAAACCCTGTAAAGAAAACTACAACGTCCTCGCAACATATCACCTTTAGCTTCAAAACGTATTTTTATGCAGCAAAAAATTTTTTTGTAAGTTCACAGCTTTTATCCTGCAGTTTTTTGGAAACGTTGTCCTCATTACGTCGCGGTATTAGGTTGGCTTAATATCTGTTTTCAAACAACTTGTCAATCAGTTGTAAATTATAGTGTATGGAAAGACTTGCATAGAAAGCCCCGAGCCGATACTTGTATTCAGATCAGAACTTTCTTATTTGCTTGTAATGTTTTTCTGTCTTTGTAACTTCCTAATTGCTTCATGCTTCAGTTTAAGCCACACATCTTTAGATGTAAATTTATTATTAGTCCATCTATATATAAAAGCTCCTGCCATCTGGTCTCTTCGTCCTTTAGTGTTCTTAACAGTAGTTCTTTCAACAGAGCAGAGAAACAGATAAATAGTTATTTTTTCCACCTATACCCACAGGAGGAATAAAATGATTATTATTCGCCAAACACTATTAACAGGAACACAAAGTTCTCACACAGCAGCATGATGAGTCAAAGGTAGGGTTTGATTTCAGAGAGATAAACATTCCCCAGTATGATTTTTCTAATAAACTCACAACTGTAGGTTCTTTAATGGCAACTAATCCATTACCTCTTGCACATCACCTGACATATTGGAAACTGCTGACTCACTTTCATAGATTTTGTTCAGAATTAACGCTTACTTTGTAACTGAAAAAGCGATTTCTTCAAAGTAGCTATAATTCCTTTTTTTAGTTGTATGTCCATAGGACTGTGTTACTTCACGGTTAGGGTGAAGCTGCTAATGACACAGTGTACAGCCATTGGATAGGGGACAGAAAAACATCACTCTGTACAAATACAATAAGCACAAAACCTTTTTGTTAAAGCCTGCCTTCCAGTGATAGTCCAACTGGCAGTAAAACTGCTCTCCTGAATGACCCGGACCATAAAGTAGAGTACTGCACCGACACGTACCGTACTGCTGGGGTCAACCTGGTTTTATTGTTAAAGCTTAAGATGGACATAATTTAGACATATAGGTATTTATGTAGTCTTTCGAGTTTCGCTTCTGTCACTGTTATAGTGCAGCTGTGTCTACAATGTAGCTTACCACCATCTGTGTGAAAAGCTAACTCTTCTCATTACGGTTCTCATTACGTAACTTTTCTCATTTGCTGTTCCACGCTGGTGGAACAACCTTACATGGTCTATCAGAGCATCAGATTCTCTTTGCATCTTCAAGAAATCCTTGAAGACCCAGCTCTTCCAAGAGTATCTATTGCCCTGAAAGATCTAAAAGCATTTATTACCCCCACTGTTATTAGTTAGCACTCAGTGTATGGTACTTGGGCCTTCTGTGTTACCTAAATGCTGTAAATGAGTGTCATCATTAATGTTAAATCCTCTCCTAGCATATTTCAGGTAAATTGCGTCGTAGTTCAATGTTAAACCCTCTTTTTGTAAGTCGCTTTGGATAAAAGCGTCTGCTAAATGCATAAATGTAAATGTAAATCTGTGTGTGAATGCATGTACGCAAATAACTCAATGTAGTATCAAGCCTATTTAGAATCCGCAGACTTCATAAAGTAGTATACAAGTTCATGCTAATTATCATTTACCATAAATATCCAACATACTGTTAACAATTAAATTGGAATAATGTCCACAAGTGTTGCAGTTGAATTGAGATTTGGTGTGACTGTGAGGCTATGACACGTTTTGGCTGTAATTTAGTTAAATGTCTGTGAATAGTACCAGAGATATTTTGAGAGTTTTTTAATAATGAAGCTTCTGAAATTAATCTCACTTTTTAAAATTCTTCACAAATCGGCCAAATCCATTGGTTTATAACCACAGCTATACATAAAGTCATACACAGTTGCAGATGTTGAAAGACACAAAAGGCATAAATTACAGCAGAAGGAAATCGATGCAATTTTAAGCAAAAATCAAAAAGTAGAAAAAGTCAACATGGGTCAAGAGTTTATCTGATCAAAATATGCAGCAGAAAACGTTTATTTAAACAACTAAAAGAAGATTATCTGTGTCTTTTAAAGAAATCTTTTTGCAGTGACAAGAACCCAGAAACATTTTTATTCTAGTTTCCAGTTTCATCTGGAACGATGATTTTAAGGTTTTTCCAGGACAGAGAAAATAACAACATTGTATCTTTTTGCGGATTTATAGCAGAATACAAGGAAGCTCCTGATCCTAATTTATCAAAACAAAAATAAAATAGGAATAATTACCAATATCTACACTGATATTCCCTACGCAGCATTCTTGTATAATGATAAGATTTATATTTATTCATTGTTTTTCTTTCATTGGTTTACCTTGTCACTTCTTTTGTCACATATTCTCAAAAAATAGTTTGTGTTCTTGGATCCAATGAATCAAATTATTTCATTGTGAAATGAAAACTTTTTTTATCGGAAATACTTTTTTTGAATCAGTTGTTAATACTGTTTAATAAGCATGTCCAGTTAAACCATGAAGCCTTTGCACCAACAGAAATACATTTTCAGCCAGCTCAGAGGTTTGCCCAAACATAAGATTTTCTCAGATCACAGCCTGTTCTTTTTCTATTTTGGAGCCTGCTATTACTGTACGTTCTTGGAAGGCAATTCATTTTCTTTTGAGGTGCCAAGACTCCCTAATTTAAATTGTAAAAATTGCCCTTTCCTTATATGAGAAAGTACATTTTTCATTATGCAGTATCATGTCTGTAACACTCCCTTTGCTCACATGTACTACTATATAAAGCATTGACTAAATGTCTGATGCACTTTTCTCCAGCATTAATTTCGAGGAATTTTTAATTAGTCATTTATTCACATACCCCCATTTGTCATGCACATCTTTTTGAAATGTCTGAGTTATACCCAACGAGTTTTTCTACCTCAAGTCTGCTAACAAGTGAGTGCTTTATACTACCAAACCAAACCCACTCTATTACGAAAAGTTGCTTTCAGGTCAACGCACCCAGGATTCATTGGGGTTGAATCCTTCATTAGGTGCCTATTTGCACACTGTGAGAGAGATGTATTTTATTAAATTAAATTAAATCCAATAAGTAATCAATTTTAGGTGAAACAGAATATATACATTAGTTTCATATATAGTAATATTTTTCAACAATTAATTTCTGTTCATTTTAATGATTTTGGCTTTCAGCTAATGAAAATGTGTAATTCAGAAACATTATAACATGGTGACATTACTGCCTATGTAATCTTGGCTGCAATTGCAGTGTGTGCATTTCTGAACCTAAAATACAACTGTGTTCTAAAGAGATTGCAGAATTTTTAAATCCAGGTTTGTGATTTTTGAAACCTTTCTCTGATTTGCGAAACTTCAATAAAGGCACAGTTTCAGCACTTTTTTAGGTTCATCATCACACTTCAGCTGCTCCAGCTCTTAACTTTACATTCAGACATTCTGTCTGGTACAGTGATGCCACATTTCAGTTCTCAAGACAAGTGTGTTCCAATCATTTTTGATGACAATCAGCAATTGGAAAAAATAATGAAATACCTGTCAGACCTGCTTGACAGCTACAAAAACATGTCTGACGAAGTCAGGGACATGGTCTCTGTATACAAAATTAAATACACGATGAATGTTATGCTTTCTGAGGTAAGTTACTAGAATAGCTTTGTACAAAACTTCAACATTAACTAAATAAGTATGTACTTTTACAAAATAATTCACAAACGCAATGCTTTATTCAGAAAAGATGTTTGTTGAAAATCTAATTGTAAACCACATTAAGTGACCTAATTAACAGTAATAAAATAATCTATAAATTATGTAATTAAATTCAAAAAGCACTTTTGTATAATAAAAAAAGATTTAGCCTGCAGGCACTTTACAGAACTAATTTCAATTCAATCGCACAGTTCAACATGTTCCAAGTTATAGAACAGTACAGTAAGCTCAGTTAATATCCTCAATTAGTAGTTTAAAAAGTTTCTTTCCACGGACACCCAGTCAAGCATCGAGTCATTTACTAGCAGTACTCACTCCTCCTGGATGAACAGGTAGTGGCAGCAGAAAATGTCATGCATGATTGGACAATAAAAGCAAAACAAAAAACAAAAGCGCTTACCAGGGCTGAGGCAATTGAAAAAATTAAGAATTGTCAAATGGAGGAGAGCTAAGAGAATTAAAATTATTGTAGCAATATGAACAAAAATAATAATAATCATGTGTCAAAAACATGAAACTATTGAAGTGAATAATAACTTCATTCATGTTTTACAGTGAGAGAGAGAAGTTTCACATGCAACTTATTTATTATTTTAAATCTGACTTAATAATAATCAACATTTGCCGATTTGTATTTTTTATTCTGCTCTTCTTATTTCACTAGTACAATAGAATAATCCAGTCCAGGTTTGAAGTGAGTATGTTTTGTAGTTTTGAAACTGGAGCAGCTTAAGTGAGATGCAGAACCTAGAGATGCAGAACCTAAAAAAGTGCTGAAACGGTGCCTTTATTGAAGTTTCAAAAATCAGAGAAAGGTTTCACAAATCACAAACCTGGATTTAAATATTCTGCAATCTCTTTAGAACAATCCAGTCCAGGTTTGAAGTGTTTGTGTTTTGTAGTTTTTTTTTTTATCTAGAGAAGATTAAACCTGCGAAGTTAGTGAAATCTGAGCGGACTTGCCCTTTAGCCATTATAGTTGGTAAAATGTAATGAGCTATTCGATTGGCCTGTGTGAATTTGATTGACAGATCCATCAGCCAATGGTGACGTTTGTTGACCTGCGCCGTCAGATGAGTCTCAAAATTCACCGCAGCGGATTCTCTCACGAATGCAGCGAGTTTCACAAATGAGATGGATTTAGATTACAAGTGGAAGTAAAAGTTATATTTGTGAACCGGAATGTGTGCATTTGTGAAACAAGTCGTGTGCACTTCCGAATTTATATTACAAGTTTGCATAAAAAATAAATTTGTGAAACAGAGTGTGTGCATTTCTCAACCTGAAATACAACTGTGAACCAGAGCATGTGCATTTGTAGAAAACACTGCGTGAGTTAATTCTTTTTGAGGCCTCATATTAGGGTACCATCACAAGGTGGGGGTTTTAACTCAGGTCAGTATATCAGTAACACAGACATGTATCCAAGAGAATAGTTGACAATTGCAAATCCTCACATCATCATATTAGTTATCAAAAAACAAAAGGGAGTAAACGATCTGTGATCTCTTCAAACACAGCATGCTCTGGGTGAAGCATTACAGGTAACATCAAACCTGGGATGCTTCACCTGAGGTGATTCCTACACCCGGTTAACTGTCTCTTGCCATCTTTGAAGTTGCAGCATGCTATGTTTGAGGAGATCGCGGATAAATTACTCCGCCCTGTAATGTCAATTTAACCATTTTTTTACACGTATCCACGAACTTGAATTCATATCCACACAGAAGGGAAGAGTTCGTAGTCATAGAAATTATAGTTGTATTCACAAGGCTTTGCACTTACAGCTTTTTGATTCATAATCACATAAAAACAAAAAGTTTTGGGTACAAGAACTTTGTTGAATATGAATACTAATGTTAGAGTTGTGCACACATCTTTTTGGCATCTATGTTACGCCCTAAAGATCGGAAAGAATCCAAGCCTATCATGATGTCTTTCTTCTACTTTGGTATATTCTTATATAATAACACTGTTCCATTGGTAGCTGGAAGGTAGGTGGTTTTAACACACACATAGTATTTCTGTCAGTCACCAAAAAATTTATGAAAATGTACATATGCATATAGACATATATGTACATATATGTCTATATGCATAGGCCACATTGTGAAGGAAGCATAACTTTACTGAAGAGATAGCTTTTCTTACACAGAAAAAAACCAAGTCGCTACATTTATTCCCTGAGACGTGAGGCCATTTCTGCTTGATTTACAAATGTCTCAGCCCGTCAAGCACAGCTTCACCTCAAGGAGGCAGCTCTCGGGTTACCCAAATTGAGTTTTTCACCAAACAGCAGACAAGGTGACAGGTGACAACACAGCCCTAGGATACAAACAACCATTCAAGAAATCATGAAAGGTGCATAACAGGGCAACTTATCATAGTGTACTTTTTACAAATTATCTTACAGTCAACAACAGAGAAATAGATGAAAATCCTAATTCTGATAAGAATTTTGACAACACTTGTGTATGGCCAGGGGTTTGTGTTTAAACTGCCTTTTAGCATCTTCCATTTGTCTTCCACTGAAACTAAATAAATGGATCTTTCCAGAGAACAGTCTATTTTAGGAAGATGGTAATTTTGTAAGCTTTGGAAACAAGAACAGACTTAAAGAGTAGTGTGTTTAAGTCAGCTTGTCTTCTCAGTCAAGATTTACTGTCACAAATTTGAGGTAGTGACTCAGAAAGAAAGAAAAAAAAAACATGAGTTTTTTTTACTTAACTGTTGTACAAATATATGGAGTGTAAAGTCAGTTAAAGCTATTTGATCATTATATTCAGAACTTTGTTAGTGTTGCAGTAATAACTCTATTATTATTGTTTAGAGCAAATTTTCTTTTCCAACATGTAAATTAAATCATTGCATTGGAAATCTGATCCAAATTTCGTCTTTTAGTTCCTGCCAATACCTCATGATTAAATCTCCAACTTTACGCACTTATTTTTGTGTTTAGTTAAAAACTAAGCAAATTTTTATGGTGCTTTTAGAATAATGCCTTGGTGGATTGGACTTATATTGAAGGTCTATATGACACTTGTTTCTCTTTGGATAATAGAACTCCCTATCTAGCTTCAGCTAAAATATTTGCAACCCTATTTGTTTTGGTCCAGAGAAAGATATGCACTTCACAAAACATGTTCATCTCTAAGACATGAAAATCATGTACTTACTGAACTGTGTGGTGGCAGGATGTTATCATGTTGTTTAAACTTGCCAGTAATTGTTTCATCTGATAAACATGTCATTCTGGTGCTTTTGCTACTAGACTTGCATAGGTCAAAAATTGCTTTCCATTCTTATCGTTGATTTCCTTTCACTCTTCCATAGTATTGCACAGGAAAGTCAATTGTTTGAAGTGTTTACCTTAAGTACGTCCATAGTTTATGCAAGATTTTAAACTATTTTCTAGAAATTATCTCTCTTTTTTACTTGTAGCTTGGAAGTATATTCAACGTGGTAATCATAACAGACCTACAACAGGAGATATTTTCTTTGATTTATGGTCAGCGAGTGAGAAAGAAAAGCTCATGTTGTTTTGCAATTTAGTGTATCTAAATATGTAGTTTAAATGTATGTCCTTGTATCAGAAAGCAAGCAAAGTGGTAAGTTTAATATGTAAACCTTTCCCCTTTTCAATCATATAACAAATTGCTTTTAGGTTACTTGAGGATTAATTTCCTATGCGTGTCTAGTACACATGATTAATGCTTAAAATATTTCATTCTATTTTAGCCGTTCTTTTTTTATGTAGGAGTCACATTTCCTTAGCTGTAAATTTTTTTCCCAACCTAACTCCCAAATTCTGCTGAAACATTATAAGACCTCTGAGCCTTTACATTAATGTGTGTGAAATTGATTATATACATAATAAAGTGGCTAAAGTGAGAACAAAAGTGACCTTGGTAAACCTTTCTTCCTCTCTGTCTTATTTCCTTTGTAGAGCAGGAGAGGAGTGGGGGAAGGATTTTATTTGATACCCTCCTTTAATCAGGAAGTACTCCCTCATTCCTCTTTCAGTGTACTTATCACTGTCTTTTTTTGGTCAGATATGGATGAAAGCTGCCCTTGGATTTAATTACTCACTTCTTTGTTTCCGGTAACATGCGTTCACTTATATGTTTAAGAACCATATATTAATTTTATGGAGCAAAATTAGTCTTTATTGACATCAGTCTAATGAGAAGCAAGCAGAGATTATTGCACAGAATCTATTCTATGGTGAAATCTTGTCACACTTGGTAAAGCCTTTCCTTTATGTTCAAGATGAAAGATTTTAAACATCTTCTGGATGTGTGCTAGGTTTGACTAATGAAGGTGTGACTGTTTCACTGCTGTTAAAAATGCACTGAAAGGTTTTAAAAGGGACTTCTTTCTACTCCAACTCCTGCATAATGAAATGCTTCACTGTGTCATAACAAAACATGTAGCAGTACATAAATGCTACAAAGCCAACATTTGGAGCCTGAATGAATTTAGCAAAAATTACATGTTAACTAAGTGAGTTTGAGCTCACTATGACCTTTTTTATTGGACTAACTTGACTGCAGTCACACTATTTTTTCACATGTAAAATAAATGGAGAAAAAGCGGTTTTTAGGTAAAAAGCTTGTCAAACAATCTGCATAAACCATGAAATAATTACAATAATTATTATTATTACCCAGAAGTATTAACTTCAAGAGCCACACCTATAGGTAATTGCTGCCAGATCTATATAAAATTAAATATTATTGAAATAGTACCAGTTTGACTGCATTAAGAAGGCTAAATTAGCTCAATGGACAAAATATTATGTCCCAGTCTAAAGAAATTTAAGAATACACTGAAAAACAAAAGTATAATATCCATCCATTAGGGTAAGGACTAATGGATGGACTTTTGAGGTTTGGGGACCAGTGAGAGCCAATTATTCAAAGGTGAACTGATAGTGTTGCCTAGAAGATTTATGTCAAGAGCGCACATATGAATCATTTTGGAAATTACAAACAAAATGACAACATCCAAACCACTGCAAGTCACACTTTCCCTAGCTTGGGTAAGTTCTCATGATGCAACAATAAGAAAGAGCCTGAGCAAAAATAAATAAACGCTTATGTCAAACATGCTGGTGTTGAACAGTTGATGGCTTCCTTGCTGCTTCAGGACATGGAAAAATGTAACTGATTAAGCAATTAACTTTAGTTCAAGCAGAAACTTATAATGAAAAATAATGGGCCAGTAGTTGTTGACTTTAAAATCTGGCGTACTTGGTTTTTGGAAATGACTCTCATGTCACAGCACTGCAGAGGATTCAACAACAATAAACTTGACATTACAGCACAAAATACTTTACGCATCAACAACCCCTCCCCTCAATCATAATACCAATCTTACTTTAAATGTTGACACATTACAAAATAATTTACATTGCATTAAACTATTTCTGCTGTAACTTTATCCATGGTGCTATTGTTTTGGCTCATAGTACATTCACAGAACATATAAGACAACCTGTGTTTATGCCATTATGTCCTAGGTTAAGTTGTTATACATTCAAGAGCTAAAGCTTTAAAAGAGTTTGTACTGTAGGCTTATTCAGTTTTGTTTTGATAATTAAGACAGAGCAAGGACAAATACATAAAACTTCAGTCAATAACAGACAAGATTGTATGCTTGAAGGAAACAGGCACTTATTTTCTAAATTATGCTCTGAGAAATTTCGTTTATTCCCGAACATAGAAGAATTTGGTATGACACTTTTAATTTGTGTTGAAATAGAGCAGCAAGCAAGAAAAGCAAGCTTTTGTGAAAGATTTACAAATAATATCTTAGACAGATTTAGAAAAGTAATTAGTAACAGGAAAGAGAAGGCTGTCTCTGTGTGCTTGACATAAATTAATCCCAAATCCAAAAACAAGTGACACCTCAAATGGACTATTTCTGAAGCATCTGTGACTTACTCATTACCCTATTTATATCCATTAATCCCGTGGTAAAAAACAACTATGAGCCATTTTATTGGTGGCATTAAGAAACATAAGCTTCTTTTTTGGCACATTGTCTCCTCGTTTCATTATAAGGTTCAGCTTAGTGCTTTGCTCAGGCATCCAAAAAAACGACCCCATCCCTCTGTAAAGATAAACCAGGGACATTTTAATCCTTAAGTTTAGTTTGTGCAAAGTGGTTAGATATTCCCAATGCTAATGACATTTGACCGAGTCACAAAAAGGTTTTCTATCTCGGGAACTTTTTAACTACTTTTGCCAACAACTAGAGATTGAGCTTGGCCCGGAGTCCCCAGACCCCACTTCCTCACTGGAAGATGTGCTGGTGTGACTGCAACGGTCTTCAGAGTCCTCCATCCGCAGACACATTGTGGTCTGACCAAAAGTAGTATAAATGGTGCCTAGCTCCCCCCTCGTGAGATGCTTGAAGGTGTACAAGAATCACTTCGAACCAGTGAAGAAGTCATTCTCCATCCCCCAACAAACTCCTCCCATGGTTAAGGTATTTGCATCAGCAACTACCTGTGCTGCATTCTGCTGCCAATACCAAATGCTTCCGAAGTACCAAAGGCCAAAACCACATGATTGGACTCCTTCAGTTTGAAAGCAATCCCTCACCAGGGCAGGGTTAAAGGGTTGCTGCTGTGACAGGTACTTATTACCCTTCAGCCACAGCTCTGGTCAGCCACCTTGACAGAACATTGTCCTCTTGGATTTAGTGTCACCCCCACCACATGACATGTTCAAAGTTCTGCAGGAGGCGGTAGTTAAACATCTGCTTCATGAGACACTCTGCCAAACTTTCCTAACAGACCCCCTAAAATACATTTGGTGCGCTCCAGCAACCCCTTCAAGGACCCCTTTACATGACATGTGTCACATCATTCTTCTGCTCTTCAGCTTCCCACTAGTCATGGACGATTCCGGGATTCTCGTTGTATGATTGCCTTGCATAAAAATGTCATGGCTTCATGGTATTGAAGAGTGAGTTAAAGCAAAAATTTATAACATGATCCAGTTTAACTAAAGCCAACAACAGTTCCTTATAATGCTGTTCTAAATTTTTTTTCAATTTATGCTGGCACATTTGCCTGTGTGTTTGAAATAACTAAGCAAAAATATTAAGTCAAAGGCTGCTACATTAGGTACAAGTTTTATAATTAAGTGTTGTAGCTAAATGTACGTACTTTACAAAATATTTTACCTTTACCATACCTTCTTCTATAATGCGTAGATTTTATCCGATTTTAACTTTAGGTAGTTCCTGACCTATTTGCTTCTAATTTGTTTTAGCTGTGATGGTGAATTATATTCTACCATCATTTATGTAATACAACTTCAGTTTTCACATGATAACTGTTCCAGTTTTGAGTTGGGATATGAGGGAAAAGTGTACTAGCCTGCTTTTAGCCATCTGTGTTCAACAAGTGGACCAATTATATTACATTTTTATGACCATCCTGCTGATTATGTGTCTCATTTAGTCCTTCTGCCGGTAACATGCTCAAATATTTATTGTCCATCTCTGTGCAGCTCAACATATAAAGGAAGAAGAAAATCATTGAGGAAAAAAAATGATAAAACGTCTTAACTCTGACCTATTGCTTTTTAGCCAGAGGCAGCTGTTGTTCTACAAAGTCTTCGCTTTAGTTGCACTTCTTCCTGGTGAGTTTGACTCTCAGACCTTCTTTCAGATAGGGAACCACAAAAAAGTGTCAGAAAAGATTAGAATGTGGGTGTAACATGCAGAAAGGGGTTTTGGCTGAATCTGAATCTTTGTATCTTACAAACTCAGTATGCTCAGGACTAAATTATTCCTTTCCCCCATCTACTCTCTTTTCTAATTTGGAAAAAAAAAAATTCTGTATGTTTAAAAAAAAAAAAAGTACAATTAAAAGGTCAGAGTTAATATTCTCCTTATTTTCCTGTGATTGGACTAAGACCAAAAACAAATTCCCACACAAAAATGTTTATTTATCCAAAGAGATTGTTTATGTGGTTATACAAATTCCCCAAGATTTTTCTCAGCATGCAGTTCTAATTTTCCAATTTTACAGCATTTTGGTTAAATTATTAATATTTACAAAGCTTTTTTTGTTCGATTTTCTTTAGAACCAATAAAGCTGGATCTGAAATACTACATATTATTTTGACTTGATGTCTGATTTCTATTAAACTATTTGTTGGGAATTGGCCCAATGTGTTACATATCAAATATTTCCTGTTACAGAATGAGGAAGGACCAAAAAATGTAACTTTACATTTAAAACATGTATGACCTAACACGCATGGTCCCCTACCATTTTTACCTAGGGACGATCTCTGGGAATTGTTCAGACAAGGCTGTGACCCATTGTAGCTTCCCATGAGGATCAACTTGCTGCATTTGCTTAGAGTTGAGGTAGCCTTCTGGGCAATACTGCTGTTCTTACTTGTACTGAGTGAGTTCATATATGTGTTTTCACTTTTAAAAAAAAGTAGTGACCCCTGAACCATCAGAAATAATAAACTTTTCTTTTTAAGTTTGTTGGCTGATATAAAATCACAAAATACACAAAGTACAGATAGAAGGACTTTAAATGCGTAATCTGGACTAGACAAACAGTATGGATCTCAGCCATACTAAAAAAAAAATTTGAAGGGTTGCAAGCCCAGAAAAGAAGTCTTTCAAAAAGAATTTGAACAACCCTTTTTTTAGTACTGCCAGGAATGATTGAGTGAAAGCACGTTTCACATTGGCACTAAGAAATAGCTGAAAATATTTGGAACGTTGAGTCAAGCAAAAAATAAATCAGCTGCTGATCACTAGCAGCTTAAAAAAGCAATAGGTCAAGATTCAGAAGTATTGAAACCTCCTTTTTCCCCAAATTCATCATGTAACATTTAGAATCCTCTGGGTATATTAGGGGGATTTTACCAATTAGATTTACACAGAGTCGTGTATAATTGTAAAACAGAGAGGGGGAAAAAAAACGTGGTTTTTAAGATTTAAAGTCTAAAAAGTGTCTTATGTAGAAAAAAGTGACTTTTCTACATAAAAAAATAAATTTTTGTTTTGTTTGTTGTGTTTAAAAAAAGGCATAGTAATGATGTATGTCTTACAAATGTGCCAGATATAGTAAAACAGCTCTGCAGCTATTGGTAGATAAAATACAGAATAACAAAAAGCTTGAAAAATATGTTGTGTATGGGTTTTTCCACTTTTTACAACACTTATAGATCAAAATTTTACCTTTGGGTGAGATGGTTTGAATTTCAGTCTCTGATGTTGACCATTTGCTACCTCTACTACATTCACAACAAATATTAACTCCTCCTAAAATTAAATGATGAAAAATAAAACCAGCGTGTAAAACTCACCACATTATATCTAAAGTAGCCATTTGGTGTTAATTTGACTTTTGATCAAAGCTGTAACTTAATTGGATTTTAGGTGTAGTTATGTTGCGGGAAATTTCAATAAAATGCAAGAGATACAAATACACAAAATTGAAGGGTTCCTTCACCATTCCAGCAGCATGAATTTAAAACGGCTCTATCTCCATCCTTTCCCTGAGTCTTTGTGACAATTGTGCGTTTGATCAAGGTTTCCCTGTGGTTGTACATAGTGGAAAATCTGTGATTTTACTGTTGCATAATTCTTGGAATAATAAGGTACAAAGAAGTCTTGCTGCAACAGCATTACACTCTTATCCATATTTACTCATCTGTTAAAATGTGTTAAATGTGTGTTACTGTTAAAAGTGTTAAAACAGATGTTATGTGCAAGACTGAGTCACAGCAATTTTCTTTTACATCTAGACTGTCCAAGAGCTGCACTGACAAATTGTTATGGATAATATGGGTTACTGTGATGCCTCCAAAACATGTCATTTTGTAGGACAAAATATGTGATGTTATTATCTTTAGGTAACACATTTTACAGTTACTGACAACTTTAAATAAAATAATTTTTTTATTGAATAAGCAAACTCTACATCACAACATTTGCTACATATGTTGATTTTTGGAAAAAATTTTCTACCTCAATTGTCATGCCTCTCATATTAAGTCGTAAGATAAACTTCAGCTGGCATATATAGTTAATGAAGGAATGCAATGTCAAACTCTTATTTTTTATTTTACCTTACATTTTTCACTGTGTTTAACTTTTGTTTAACTCAAAGGAAGGTCCTGGCTGTGGATAACAGAGTACGGTTGCCTCCATTTGGAAAATAGATGATTAGTTTTCCCCATTTATATTTGCCCAAAAACTCACACCGCTTGAAATAGATGATTAGATGATTTTCACTTGTGCAATGAGGTGTGTGCTGCGGTTAGCCTTGAGGGCGTCTGTTTCAACGTATAAACAGTCGTTTCCCTGCATGAAAGCTTTATCAGTAACTGGCCTTCCTCAGGATGTCTGCCAAAAACACTAGCAGCACAAATGCACATGGGAAAATCCTGGTTGTGACTTGAGTCCATTGTTGATAGGTTTGTGTTAAGAAATATATTTTCAGTAATATTCATTGCCATAACTAAATGTTAAGAGTTTAAGTACAGATCGGTTTAAGTGTTCACGCGGTAAAGTCAATAATTTGTAAATGTACTTAACATCACATTTTTGACCATATAAAAACTTCATTTTAAAATTTTTTTTTGGTTTTAATGTTAACCCCC
>JAVLVB010000946.1:2685585-2707499 GCA_032876305.1 Orestias chungarensis
AATATTGCATTTTGCGAAAAAGTTCAATTTTGGGCCCCTTTCAATAGAGCAGTGTCTGTATTATTTCAAAATACATACCTGTTTCGACGGCTCCCTAGCTGTATTATTGACCAGTCTGATTTGTTGTTAGCTTCCATTGGCTCTATTTATTGATTGAATGCCATTGCAAGGCAATCAGTTTTTCTTTATTTTAATTAAGACTATCAAAAGTAAAATGGCAGAAAAAACCTTGATGTCACTTTCCTATCTCTCCATAGTCATGTTGTACCTTTTGTTGGCCCATTAAATAAAACTGCAATAAAATGAATTGAAGTTTATGAGTTACAATAAGGAATGTCTAAAGGTTTATTTATTTTATCGTAGTGTATCCTAACTGTCTTAACACAGCTTTTTGTGTTTCTGTTTTGTCATGCATTGCTGTCGGCTGGAAACAAATGTCTTATTCAGAGCTCAGTCCTTTGTCAAAATGTCAGGAGTGGTGTGTCAATTAGGTCCTTAAGTTTTGTTGACAATCTTTTGAAGTGTTTTGCTTGACTGTTTTTTTTTTTACTTTTATCAACGTGGAACAACTGAAATAGACCAGAGACAAGAGGGTTTGTGCAACTGGTAGAATCTGCAAGCGACACCTTGTCAAAATGGTGGATGGTGAATTATATTCTTATGGTTTTCTCTCCTGGAAAAGCTACGAGATCAGAGCAGAGAAAGCAAAGGGGGAAAAAAATCATCTCACATTCTTTTTGTTTGTGTTCATGGGGTGTGATATCGTGGCCTGGCGTTGCAGGGTCAGGCTGAGGCTATATATGGTCTTTAGCTTCAAACTGTGTGTACTAAAGCTGTTATGCATGGCTTTAATTACACATACATTTAACATACATTACAAATCTGAAAAAAATGTGCCTGGTCTTACATTAATGTAATAATTTATTGTTTTAGACATTGTTTTCCTTTGACCTGGCTGCAATGATAACTGGAGACAACTTTGACAAACCAGTTTACCTTAATTCAAACAAATAAACTTGTCTTCACTAAATGCACACGCACATTGCCTGCCAATGCCACATGGCAACCAATCAGATTTTTTTTCAAATGTCTTGTAAACATATTGCAAAAAGATATGAGCCAATTACCTGCATTCTCATCAACATTTCATTTTAAATTTATTTTTTTCATCAACATTTAATCCGACTTTGTTAGTCATCAAGCAAACTTGATGACTAACAAAGTCAGATTATTGCTGGTTCGTGTTTTCAAGATTAAAATTATGCCAGACTTTGCACAACACAGCTTGTTTTTTTAACATCTCAGCATTGTGGTTTTGCCAAAGTTGGAAGACAGACTGATTTTATAAAGTACACTTTGTCTCTTATAGTATATCTCTCTCTTATAAATGTCACACGCTTTGGAATAAATCCACTTTTCTTAATGATGGCATATCAGGAATTATTTTCAAGTTTTGAGACTGCCATGGTTATGCAACACACGTCTGTTTCCAATTCTAATATTTAAAATAATTTACAATGCTGAGAGGTCTGTATGATCAAAATTAATTGAGGCAGGTGCGGGGGTGTGCCTTAGGCAAATCATCAGTCCATCAAAGTGTAACACAGAGACATATCGTACAAACATTTTACAAACATCATGTCTAAGGGCTATTTAGAAAGACCAATTGACTGAGCAGTTAGGGAGGAAGGCAAAATATCTGAAGAGAAGCCACACATGCACAGGTATAACATGCACAGTCCCCTTTTAATCAATCATCTAAATCAGATTATATGGCACAACTGCAAAACTACCAAAACCTCCCCACAAGCCTAATCTGACAAGAAAAAAACTGAAGAAAAGTAATGATGTTCAACCAAGAGATAACAGGTAATTCTGAAAAGGAGATGCACCTCAGCTGGGAGAATCATGGTGGGGATCATTTTGGGAAAATATTTTAGTTTTGCTTAAACTGATAAGATTTGGAAGGACTATGAATGAAGATAAATGTATGTCAATCCTGGAAGAAAATGTTTTCTAACAGAAAAATTACCCTAAACAAGCAGCCACAACTGCAATGTATGGTTTAGACTTAAACTATAACAATTCTCAGACTGATTGAGTTAAGGCCCAGAGCTGAATAAAAGTATTCAAGACCAGTTTTTTTTACCAGACACGTTTAATCCAGTTTTACTAATAGTCTATTTTGAAAGAAAATTGTATTCTATTAACTTGACTCAAGGTCTCTGAATACATTTACATGAAACACTGATTTCATTCTTATATAGTAGTTCGCCTTTTTTGGTGAATAGTTTATCTTTCAAAACCAGTGTGTTGTACTGAAACTGCTTAGTCACTTAAACTAAGTTAACACGAATTTGCGAGCTGATAATCTTATAATGTTGTTAAAAGCTGAACTAAACTTATTTCATGGAAGATTGGGTATGCTCTAGTAATAGTTTTTAAAATAGGCTATTTTTTTATTTTTTATTAATGGTCCTTCTTACTAATTTTTCCTACATTTGTATAAGGAAACCATACCTCATGGTTCCCCTTCTCATTGCATTATTTCTTAGAGTAAAAATGAGATTGGGAAACAGTGTGTTACTTTGACATTTACATAAAAAGACTATACAGCAGCATAATTTAAAGAAGTCCTGAGGGTCTGAGGTGGGATCTGATCCCACCTGACAAGAGAAGGCTCATGTGATTTGCTTAACAGAAGCTTAAGCCCCGAAGGTTGCATGACACCCTCTTTCAACCCACCGATTTAGATGAAAGGATGTAGGCAGTTTTTGTGCGGTGTTGGAGATTTACACAGACGAGAAGATAATTAAACTCTCTAAGTCATATTTTCTCAGGTGTTTTTACTCACATTTGTTCTTAAATCAAGCTTACTTGTATTCTGTATCACTTCACAATTACCCTTGTAAAGCAAATGCATGTCTAGCAAGTTGTTTTGGAAATGACTAGTCATTACAGAACAGTGTAATTGTAAACTTGTGGGTGAGTTGATTTTTGTTAAGCTGAGAGGCGATCCTCAAAAAGTCAAATGTTATTGAAATAAATTGAATCTTGATAATGTTCACTTAAATCTATTGCTTTTGGCATTATCTGTGTTTCAAGAGTGATTTACCACAAGCAGTACAACAGTTTGCTACTCTATTTTAAAAAAGTACAATGAAAAACTTAAAAATGAATGTAATCATCTCATGCTCGCCATCAGGTTTTAGGTTTTAGCGAGTGTACTTCACACCTGCTTCCTGTTGACTGCTCTTGTTCTGGACTCTATCTAACTATCTAAAAACATGATTAGACACAGCATTTTGAACTTTCTTTGGCTTTTGAAGGGTGTCAGCAACTGTCTGCTAGACTTCTTAACAGTCTGCATGATTAAGGAGGTCCAACCAATCCTTAACACTAAGAATCTTAAGTAAGTACTTTTCAGAAAAGCTTGCATACTTACAGGAGGTAATATACATCAACGGAATGGACTGAAATAAACACTTGAAATGCATGACTGTGTGTAATAAAATGATACAGTATGATACAGTAGATGAAATTCAATTATTGTATCAACTTAACTTTTTTAATATATTCTAATTTATTGCAATAAAATTCAATCTCTCCCTGAAGTCATGTTTGTCTGTTCAGTAAACATGTGGCCTGACGGTGTTGCCTACTCGATGCGTGCTGCTCCTCACATTCAGTAATGGTTTAATTAGTTCTGTGGGGCTGATGAATCGCGGCAAAGGATAGATAAAAGTTTCAGGTCAATTTGTCTTAATAGTTTACCCTATTTACACTATAGAGCCAACACAGTTGGTTTACTCCTTAGGCTTCTTTCTGTTAAACCAGTCAGCTGTGTCTTCCTGTAAGATTTGACATTAATGTTTGAAAAGGGAATTGAAAACAAACAATTTAATGTGTCTGAAATTTTGTTTTTGTCCAACATGAAGCTCAATCAAATCTGATCATTTATCACACATCTTGGAGCTGTAATAATTAAGACTGATGCACTGTGGGAGTTGAGTGCGAGGTAAAACTCATGCCAGCAGGCAAACTCTCTCTCTAAAAAAAACCAAAAAAACTTTATAACAATGTACACAGGACAGGATGGAAACATTTTTGCAGTGGCTGCAGTTGGACATTTCAATCTATTCCTTTTTTTAAATGCACGCTTAAGGAAATTCCTATCATGGTGATCCGTTGACCAGATTTGCATATGCTTGTTTTTTATTTGTTGCAGCAGGTATGCTGCTGCCGGTAAACTTATCCTAGCAGGAGGGCTGATAGTTTTATCAATGTCAAGGCCTCCTTCTCTTTTCTACACTATCTGCCAACATGTCAACCCTTCCCCACTCTTTCACACCCACCCTTTTTTTTCTTTGCCGTCTTTCTTTGCAGACAGTTCCAGTAGCTTTTCACTCTTAACAGAGCAGATGGTGATCAGAACTACTTGGCAGGTGAGAGGCAATTTAGGGCTCTATAAATTACCTTCCTTTTTCAATGTTCTTTGCAAATGCAAAATTGTTGCTCTTAAAATGTATTTCCATCACCTTTAATTTGCTGTCCCTGTCCTTAGTTTTCTGGGATCATTCTATTTTGTGGACATCACGATGCCTACCTTATCGGTTTACTGGTCTTTTCTTATTTGTTCAGTCTGCGTGACTGTGGTCCCTTGTTTTTGACTGTACTTAGGAGCATGGAGTTACCACATGTCTGCATGCATGGGTGGTGTTGCTTTTTTTTTTCTTTTTTCTTTTTTTTTGTGGTTGAGAAGTTATCGCCCTCCAGACAGTTTTCACAGCTGAAATAACGCGGGAAAACTCAGTTTGCCAATACATTCGCGCCCAATTCAGTGATATGAACATTAAGGTACTAAATGTGGCAATTAATTAGTTGTTTTTTAACAGCAGCAGGCATGATTTGATTTATTTTTCATGTTTGGATGTTTGTGTGTGCCAGTAGGACAAAAAAGCTGGAGGGTAACGGATCAAAAGAATGTAAATGTATGAGTTGATTTGCACTCAAATATGCAGCTTGCTCTCCCAAGCCTACAATATGTGTTTCTTGCATGGCTTCACTTCTGGGAAGTGTTGCGTTTTAATAAAGATACTAATGTGTATTGGTCCCAACAAAAGCCTTAGTTCATGATTTCTGCACATTGCAGAATTCTGATGAAAGTGCTTTTGAGGGCTTATTTTCCCAATGAATAGACCATGACAAAAAAATGAGCTTAGCGTCACATTTTTTCAAAAGTTATTTTTTCATAACCGTCTTTCAACTGATCCACAAAGACTATTTTCTATTTTCTTAACATACCGCATACGCAGTAATGCATTTTTCAGCTTTTGTGCAGTAGTGCTTGAAATCTTGACCACTTGCCTATATGCAACAAATCTTTTAAGAGCACAATCTTAGAAAAATAGGACAATTTAGATTACTTGCTGCTTTATTTATTTTGACAAATGGGCTAATTTTCATAAATTGGGGAGGCTAAAAAGATTTAAGATGTTTTTCAGTGGGTTTTAAAGTCTGTTAAAAATGTTAGATATTAACATTGTTAATTGCCAGTTTTGCTATTTTTGATAGAACACGTACACTATTAGTATGTCTAGAATAAGAGTAATTTCTTGTTGTTATCTCTTTTCATTTGTTTATTAGTTTGCTCTGTTTTTTTGACAGTTTGTCAGTCCCAGATCATTGTTTCATACTATGTTGTATTGCTCCGAATAATATTATAAATGTCTCGCTACTTAACAAAACCTATTCCAAAGACGGTTACTGACGTTCGTAATTTTTACCTGAATCAGTTTGCTTAAGGAATCTATAAATTGTCTGTCAACTTTACAGACTATTCACGCTCAATTGCTTTTTACGACAAAGCATAAATCCACCCACAACATGGCAACAATTCAACACCAGTGAGCCATAGTTGTGTGATTAAAACATGCCCGATTGATTTGAAAGGTCAAGGGAGAATAAAACATACTGCTTTAAATTGATCCAAAGGCAATAGAGTCTAAAATAACCACTTGCTAAAAGCCAAGTTTTGGAAAAAAAAATTTCTGAAAGCGCAACATAAACCTTGAAACAGATGGCTACAACCACAAAAGACCAGACCATGTCTCACTCGTGTCAATAAATGCTACCGACAAACTTTGATATCAGCTGCAACGTTCAGATAGTAGATTTAAAATTTGGCTGAAAGACGACTAAAGAATTGATCAATCCTTCCTTATATCAATAAATTAGATTGGTGGAGTAATTTAGTATGCTATGTACTTTCTTGGGTAGGCATTGTTGCTAAACAAATCCATACCTTAATGACTGCAGTTAACTGCACTGTAACTGCAACCATCTGATGACTACTTCTGTACGATGATGCATAATATAAAAACAAAAAAAACACCTTTTTTGTTTGGTTAAGAATAATGATGGCAGGTTCGTGATTTGACTATCTTATAATTAATTTTAGTCAAGCTAAATATTTTAATTTGTAGAAATTGATCTGAGACAAAGAGTAGCTTTGTAAACATTGGTTAAAGTTAATGTTTAAAAGCAGCCAGGTCAAAGTCTTAAATTAAGTCAAACACATTATATGTTGTAGAAGATTTTGGTGGGTAGTTCACATAAAAACCAGAACTATCTAAAATTTTAGGCAAGTTATTTTTTGGAGGTATAAGCTTGGATTGCTTTCAAAGCCACAACTGAAATGTAAAGTCTCTCATATTTTTGATGCATTGCTAAATATTAATTAAAGTAACAATTTCAATAAATTGATACTGAAATATTATATAGCTTATTTTTAGAAAAGAAGCATGCAGAAGGTTTTCAGACATTTGAGCGGCACTTTTTTATATTACTGACTATTATTGTAATAGTCAGTGGAAAGGACACATTTTTTATCAGTTTTATAACTGATCCACCTTTCTATTTAAAAAAAAGGAAACAGGCTTTTCCTTCTTGTACACATATTTTACCTTTCGTTTATTTCTTGCCCCTCTTATCTTTGCTGAGTACTTTGCCACAGCGATTTTTGACTTTCTTTTTTCTCTCCTCTCATCAATTCATTTCCTGGTAGCCCTCTCAGCAATTGTGTTATTTTTTTCTATCACCTAATTTTCAGCCGTCTTTAACGTTTGCAGTCAGCTGGCTCAGTGTTAATTAGCTGCATCACACTCATTAACATCCACAAAGGGAAGCAGCCATAATGCTCACATAGTTTTAACTAAAAAGGTTTGAATGTGTGCTGGAGTAAATAGTCTACAGCATGCAGGGCTGTGTAATGACAGCAGTCTGCTAAACTAATAGCAGAGAGAGATATTTTTTCTTTCTCTGTTTAAATTCATACGTTTCTATGTTAGATAAAATTAGTTCCTTTTTATTCTTTTTCTAATATTATAAAACATTTAATTAAACTTTGTAGTTAGACCTATACCCCATTTCCCCTGTGATAAAAAAGTAGTCCATTAAGTTTCCTGAGGGATAATATTAAAGTTGTTTAATGAAGCATATGGACAGAATACCCCTCTGTCATTTTCTCTGTGGCTTTCAGGAACAGATGTTTTTTGGCACAAAGGGATTGAATCTGTCCTCTGGTGAATTTAGTGTCTGTCGGACTGGATATGAATAAATCATTCTGGGTGAAGCGTAAGATACAGAGAAATACCTGGACTATGGAACAGACTTTACAGAAAACTGTGTCGAAAAACTGTTTGTCTGACCATGTTGAATATGTGCTATACATAGATAAGAGCTAATCTTAGAATGAGGTGGGATGAACCAGACTGTTCTCAAATAGCCCTCGTAGAGCGGGGAGATTGATTGGTTCCGGCAGAGAAACGCTCTGAGGTTTATGATATCAGATCACCCCTAGTACCATCTTTGTGTTTGCACCATTCGATCCGGGTAAGCAATCAGTTCCCTTGTTTTACTACTCAGGGAAGTTTTCATAGCAATAAATAATTTCATACCAGCTAAAGATCAACATTTACCTACCATTTTTCATAGCCATTTCAACAAATGATGCTTTAAATCAAACATCTGTAGTCTGCATTGACAAACAGATGTGGTTGTATGATTCCCCATCCCCCCAAAAGAAGAAAAATATCACAACTTGAGCTAACTGTTAACACTTGGTTGGAAAGGTATCAAATAATCCTAAACCACTTTTAAACCATTTGTGGGAAAGTCTTGGTACCCAGTAAAAAAGGGAATCCTGACATTGTTACAGTCAGGAGTCTATAGACCTAGAAGCTCTGTGAGAACACTGTTGAGAGTATGTTTTTTGCTGGTGCTAAACTACTTGTTTTATTGAGTTTACAGTACATCAGATCCTTACAAGTTGTGTCAAATGAGCAGAGATCCTTATGTTTATGGAAATCAAGAATGGAGTATTCTACTTTTTAAACAGTGTGAATTGTGAAATCTTTATTGACAAGTCTTCCTCATGTTCACAGTATTGTGTATTGTCCTGTCTGGTGAGCTAGATACAGTGGATGCCTGTGTGCTTGCAGTCCAGTATTTGCAAATTTACCTCTTCGTAGATTTATCTGTGGCATAGGACTTGAAACTGTTTGTGGAAAATCCATCTGTATGTAGATTGTTATTTATCATATCTAAAATAATAAGAAAACAAATAAGAAAATACGGCCTGAGATGTTGAAATATCTAGGCACAATACTGCTCGACGTATTATTGGTTTACTTTCTAAAGCTTAATGAACAGGGCTGCTTACAATTAACATTTTATATAGAACTCATGTCTACAAAAAAAAGCCATATTTCTACAAGACTCTGAAGTCCTAAATGATGGTCAGGATTTGTTTTGTAAATAAATCCTATTTAATTTTCATTGGTGGGAATGCTCTAAATCTAAGAAAGACCATCTGAATAAGGATGAGCTTATTCTGACATGATTGTGTTATAACATACTTTCTTATCGCTATTATGGGATGTGAAGTAATGTTTCATTGCGGTTATTCTATGTGTTACAACCTTAACAATTAAACTCTGGCTAGAGTCCATATAACAGAGATGTAGCAGATGTATTTGTTATCTTGCCTATGTTATCATTACTTGTGGGTTTGTCTACACATGGCTAGAAATTGTTTGGTTAGTGATGGCGTATTAAGCTGGACATTTCGGCTTACTTTCTCAGGGCTCTAGAAATGTAAACAAAGATAGCTAGTCCCTTGTCAGGGCAGCGATAACGGTCTGAAACCTGTTACAGTTGCTCAGCTCGCTGGTTTCTTTTTCTTGTGCATCTGCCAGCAGCTCCACGTTGCCTTTTTCCACAAAGCTGATGAACACTTACGTTTAGGGCAGCAACTGCAACCTGTGTAAGGTGCTTCAATAGGAAATGCATTTGTATTCTTTTTATAAAATGCTGTAAAAACTGTCAAATAATAGGGAGGAGCTCCGGATGTATTAGATACGACAGCTGCCACACCCAGCTCTGTTTTTTTTTTTTTTCCATCTATCCACCCACTTCTTGCCCCCTGCTTGCTCTTTGCAATCTTATTTCCTTCCAGTCTATTTTCTCTCCAATCCTGCTCTGTGTCACTGCATTGGACTAATTCAATCTCCAGTACACAGACACTCCAACGTAATGACCCATGACATTCAATTAAGGCTTCTTGCTGGGTTGGGTCAGGAGTAATTTTATGTGTGTAAATTAGTGCTTGTTGAATGTGCATATGTGAATCCCTGAGGAGCAATTGAGTGTATAATTTGTCAAATATTTCTATTACTATAAAACTATTTTTTACAATCTTTTTTTATCCTGTAAACATCAGATTTTTCCTAAAGTCAGAACTTTAGTTTATTTGTTAGATTTTCCATATTTGTACTTTTACAACCTTTTCTGTCGAACTCTGTTGGGGTCGTATGATAGTAATTTTTATTTCCATGTTTGATTAATCAATATGTGTTAAAAAAACCTTAAATAAAAAAATAAAAATACAAATCACAATACAGATGAAAAGTTATCAAACCATAAAGATTTTCCATTTAAAAATCCAAAGTCTGACACTAATGCGTGGGATGATGGCCACCTGAGACCGCTTGATTTATTTGTTGATAATTAGTGTGTTCATTTATACAATGTAAAGACACTTACAAAAAAAATATTTCACATGTGAAAAACCATGCGCAACGTTTGAAGTTACTGTGTTTAAGTCACCGTATGTATACATGTGGATTTGGAATGTGGTGAAGTCGACAGAAAAATCTGCAATTAGGGGAATAGATGAATACAGAGTTGACAGTTATAGCTATGGCATGAACTATTCGTGTCAACTTCTGTCATTTTTCTTTTCTTAAATGCACAACTACTATTGTTTCAGATCCCCAAATCAAAATGCGATTACAATAACTCTATCTTCCCTAGTTGTGTTTACTCTTAAAATCAGAATCAGCTTTCTTAAATAAAGTTGCATGTACACAAGCAGGAAATTTGACTTGGGTTTCTTGTTCTTATAGCGTACCGACATCAAATATGAGCATATGTAACATTTTGTGGTCGTAAAAACACGAGAGAACAATAATAGCATGTATGTCTTCCCAAAAGAGGGTAAAACAGTGCAAAATGCTTATTTTGTGTCACAGTAAATGACTTATCTAGCTTCATGCTGTTCATTGTACTCAGAGTAAAAACCTGTGCTCCATGAGGGTTTGGCAACTTTTCCTTAAAAATATAGGCCTACTCCAACTATATTTGGATGATTGGGGTTTCTCTTTGGGGACATACACAAAAGAGCCTGGCTGTCATTAAGGACTTATTTAACTGACCCTTATTACTCTTTTCTTCCGGGCCTTACATTACCATGTTGTTGCCTCTCCTCCAGCTGTCACAGTTATTGGATTGCTTTTCACAGACTGCGGTGCATCCTCTGAGGGGCTGTGTGCATGAGTGAGACCAGGAATGCTTATTGCATACTGCAACTGATACCAAAGTACAAACATTATGTCTATCTTCACAATGACTCTGCATTTACTTCCATTCATCTTTCATCTCTTTCGATACCCTCACCATATACCTAACCCAACAAGTTTTTGTTTTTTTCCTATGTAGGATGAGGTTTGGGCCCCATAAACATTTGTTGGAAAAATGGGCCTCACAAGGATAAAAATACTGAAACAAACAAACACACTATTGGACAAAAATAACCGCAGTTTCATTATAGCTGTGTGCTGCCTGCTGCAAATAATTTCAATTTGGATTAGCATGCATTTTATGAGCTTTGAGCTCATAGTCATTATGACTGTAATCCTTTATGGATTCTGCAACATCAGTGTCAACAGAAGGACTCTAAAAATTGTATTACTAACCTAACCTTGATGGTTGGCTAGTTAGAGAATTATCGCTGCCTCAGTCATCACTTTATAGTAATCCTCTATATTACTTTGCTGATGGTAACTAAATGCAACATAATTAATCTGACTTTCTTCCAAGCAAAGATTTCCACACGTTTATTGTGGACAAGTACATTTTTTTCAATTAACTGCATCTGAATTATCAAATTTAAAGCTTGTGATTATTAGAACGGGTTAGATGATTGTTGTTGAAAAGACAGTTTTACATCGCTATGGGCTCAGACAGAAGCTGGTGTTCCCAATTTTGAATTGTACAACATTCATTGAAATCTTCAACAATCCACAAGACCGTTACTCTCTGGAGGGAATGTGTATAGTAAATTGTAGAAATTGCTGGTTTGATGCTTTTAAACCTACAAAACTTCTACAGACTATGAAGCAACGTCTTTGCAAACTCATGGAGTTTCCCAACACATGAAAATATATATTGGAGTGATCAAATGTATTTGTCCCATTAAAAACATTGTAGTCTGATGATGAAAAGGTTTTTCCAGCCATGTTTACAGAAAAATTGGGCTTAAAAACAAGCTTAAATTACTTTTTGTATTGTTTGCCAAACTTGCCCCTTTTTCATAAATGTTCTACAATGATATTAGAGTGAAGATTTAAATTGAATTAGGATCTTCAGAAAAAGTTTTTATTTAATAACTATTACAAAATCATGACGTTAACAAGTATTTTGAAGCATTGTACTTTCCTTACGTAACAAAACAATGTAAAGGATCTGCAAGTAACCCTCACATCCAACAGCTGATCTTAAATTCTTCATATTTGATCAGAAAAGAAATAACAAAGAATGCACATACCTTATTGTATTTAGCCATTTTGTCATGCTGGTCATTGAAATTTTTCTTTTCATTTAATCTTAATCAGATACTCCTTTCTCCCTTCTCTTCAGCTTTTATCTCACCATAAGTCTCATCATTAATCTCCCTCTGACTCAGTATATTGTTTAAGTAATGATATAATTGAAGAAGGTTTCGCTGCCTGCCTACTGTGTATAATTATCAGTAAGGTCACCCTGTACTTTACTCAACAATTACTTTCCATGGCATTCTTTGGCATCTTAATTAAGCCTTAAGGACAGCGATTTGATCGTTATCACATTAAACATCACTGGGAGCGGGGAATACCTGTGCTATTTTTCTCATCCCGGGAGAATAGCTGGGAAATGGATTACAGAATGGTTTCCATGGCAGCAATCAGAGGATGTGTCATCCTGTCAGTCACTTGATCTGTGTGTTTCTCCTTGTGTGTAGGTTTATCTGCTCATCTGTAACAGAGATAACAGTTCTGCCCCCGGTCAGCTGCTTTTTTTCAATAATAAGGCTCAATCTGTGAAGATGGGACCAGGGCCAAATAGTGCTTGTCACATTTCCTGTTAAGGTCCCGGGTTGTACTGGCTGTCATTTTGATTGATTACATTGCCACCTCATAGAATGCTGGCCTTGCAGTGTGTCACCGCTTGTCATTGCACAACACAGCTTTTTTTGTGACATGGAATGTGCACCAATGTCAAACTACTGGAGACAATTTTTGTAATGTGTTGTCTTATACAGGTGTACTCATTGAACTGTTGTGGAGTCTTATGCAATGTTTTAATTTAAACCTAGGTTGGAGCTCTGGTTTACTAAAAACATGTGGATCAACCAAGGGCTTTTTTTTTTGTTCCAGCAACTCTCTGTCATAATTATGACTGAAAACAGACCTTATTTGAATATTGATCTATGGCAAAAACCCAGCGTTAAGAATATACTATAAGATTTAATAGTCTTATTCATTGCTTGGTCATGGTGGCTTAAAATTGGGTTATCCATATTTAAAAACTAGTTTTAAGTTTTGTTTTGAATCATTATCTGGTTGTAACAGCTATTTGTATTTTCTCATATCTAGTTATTTTTTTGTAGTAAAGCAGAAAAACAGTTTCTCCTTCTTCTTTATTGATCACATGCTTTATGCAGTGTATAACTGCTAATGTGAATGTGCATCCTCCTTAAGTATAAAAAACATCGCCATAACCATAAAAAAATGACAGAGAATAGTAAAATTGGGCCTCTAAGGAAAAACTCTGAGGTTAGTAGACTGGGATAGCATCAAAGTAATTTAGATTTGACACTGAGGTTTGATTTAACACTCTGAACACAGGCAGGTACAGGCAGTGTGGTATTTTCCACAGGTTTGTCACAGATTTTTTTTATAGATGATAAATATATTGTGAGCCTCTTTATTTAGAATAATGTTGAAATTATGCTTAGCTTTATTAGCATCTCATTTGAAGAAAGTTGTTTTTATTGGTATTAACCATATTTTAGCAGAGATCCAAAAAAAGCCAAAAGCTAATTATTCAACTCTTTCTGAATTTCTCTCCATTTCTCTCATGCTCTTCAGTTTACAGCTTGGTTACTTGGCCCTTCCATTTGGAAAAAATGGTTTAAAGTAACACCAAATGGTCCCTTGAGTTTGTCTGCCAACGGTTGATCTTGTTAAAATAAATTAAGCTAATGAACAAAATGGCTCTGTGTTTAATGTTGTTATGCTGAGGATATTGACTTTTTCTCATAATGTAAAAATAAATTGTGTTTGCAGTAGATATTTAAGAAAAGAAAAAACTTAAATACCTATTAATCTATAAATGTGATAATACATATAATATGTTCTCAAAAGATGTACAAGTTAATTCTATTACTATTACCTTGGTACATAACTGTCTAGTTTGGATTATTCCTAAATAGCAGTGAAGCAATTAAGTGTAACAACAATGTGACAGAGGTATCATATTTATACATAATATTAGGTACACCTAAGTGAAATACTGCTGCTGAATATTTTCATTTTTTTAAGTTAAAAAGTAATGGATGTTTTGGTTTGGTGACTTTTCTAGGTTTATTAATGCCACTTCACAATTTCACAAAGCTGCTTCTGTGTAATAAATAATCAAAAACGCAAGCAAAACTACAACTAAAACATGCTTAGAAAGTTTTAAAGCAAAAATTCAAGCTTAGTGAGATGTATATTTATTACCTTTTTAATACCTATATTAGTTTTCAGAAGGTGCTTTAAATCTAACAAAAAGCTCTCATGGAAATGCAAGATGATAAACTTTAATTTGTTGTCAGCACTATATGTAACATACAGACAGTAGTACATTTTTGTATGTACTTCATGGAATATATATACAATTTGATACATTTGTATTTTCTTTTTTAATTGACCTACAAGGCGCAATTGTAAAATTCCATCATCTTTTTACACTCTGAATCATGCTTTAAAACTTTTATTCAAAACATTTTTTCCTTTTTACTATTTTAGAAAAAAGCTGTAAGCTGTCCAAAATAGAACTACCTCTTTTTTTTATTCATACAATGATTCTGACCATTTGCTCAATTTCTCACATGACATTTGTTCTGTCTTATCCAGGCTGCCAGCTGTAAATGCACCAAACACAAGTAGATGACTGAAAACTCTGAATCTCATGATGGACAAGAAAAGTGGTGAGTGCCACTAAGCCTGTAGTAAAACAAACAATGTCCCGCTTATAACACTTCTCACAGTTCACTTTCTATTTTCCCAACTAAAACCCCAGTAATTTGTCTGGAAAGATTTTATTTTTGTTCATAGTACAGTCATTATTAGAGAAAATGTAAAACAATTTGGCTGATTATTGTGTATTTGACGTAAGAGCAGCTAAAGTCTCATGCTGTACTCATGAGATGGCAAAACATGATCAGTATGTTACAAGTTGGCTTGTTTGTTTTGGCAAAATCACTGAATGCTAATTGCTTTCCATTAAGAGATATTGCTTTACAAAGTAATACGTACAACATAGTACAGCTTCTATTTGTAAGAGGATGAAATAGGATCGTGATACTAATATCATACTCAGTTTTGATTTAGGTTCTGGTAAATAATTGCTAAATTCTTTAAAATGTTTATCCATTTTGTGTTTTTACCTAAATAAATTACTACCCTTGTTGAATTCTTACAGCCAACGGCTTTCAGACCAAGTCCAGCGAGGGCGGGGTTCAGAGGAAGCAGCTGCCATATTCAGTGGAGACTCCCTATGGCTTCCATCTGGATCTTGACTTCCTCAAGTATGTGGACGATATTGAAAAAGGCAATACCATCAAAAAGGTCCACATCCAAAGGAGGGTGAAAGGCCCAGCTAAATTCAGCACTCTTCCAAGAAATTTTAGTCTCCCTGGACATGGAGTCAGGCCTCCACCTAAGGAAGGAGCATGGTCTGGAACATCTACTTTGGGCCCAAAGCCCAAATCCAGAGTGAGTGAAGTCCAACAAATATTTGACTTTAGGCCAAGTGAAGGAGCAATATCCAGCCATACTAGCAGAGGGACAACCATTCATGGAAATGTTCCAATCAAAGCCAGAGATGAACCTGGCACAGGCTTGCAGGGTGTTGAAGATAAAACTGTGTCTCAAACTCGGCCAAACCTCCTCAGAGCGTCATCAATGCCCATCACTCTCCAGCAGAGAAAAGGTTCAGATTCGAGCAGCCCTGATTGCACAACTGTAACACCAGAAAATGGATCAACAGAGAACATGTTTCGTGCCTCTCCAGACATACTGGAACGACGATGCCTTCCTCAAGATCGGGCAGGTCTTCACCAACAGATAACAGTGGCACTAAAAAGAGTCAGAGAGCTTGAAGAACAGGTGAAAACTATTCCGGAGCTAAAGGCTCAGATCTGTTCCCTGAGGGAGGAGCGGGAGCAGTTGCTTCATCAGATACAAACACAGTCCAAATTTCAGGGTTTTACATCTTCTACACTAGTAGCAACACAGACAAAGAGTCAACCTGAAGGTGGCCTCAATTTATCTTTGGAAATCCAACCAGCTCAAGGTGTAGACTTTGAGCATGTGCCCGTAGAAGACAGCCCTAAGGAGACAAAAGGATCAAAAGAGCTACCCAAACAGAGAGATACTTCTACAAATCAAAAGCAAGGTCTACCATTAGAGAATGTAGACAAACAAAAAGGGACATCATATAACCTGCTAGATAATCCAGTGGAAGCAAAGCACACTGAAGTTGTTGCAAAGGAAAGCGAGACTTTCAGAGATAGCAATGTATTAAAAGAGGACCAAAATGGAATGCTAAAGCTGGAAGAGAAGCTAATGATACTGGAGACAAAACTTACTCAGGCAAGCCAGGAGCTAGAGAGAACTAATGGTCTTTTGAATGAACAAATGGAAGAGAATAAAGCAAAAGAAGATAGAATATTGCAACTGAGTGAAGGAATGAGAGTGGACATTTGTACCACACAAGCACTTGAAAGGCAAAGACGAGAAAGTTTAGATGCAGGAACAGTTACAGAGAGAACAGATCTCAGCCACCAAGAAACAGAGACAGAATCTCCTGTTAAAATAGATCAAGGGACAGATACAGACAAAATCTTGGTTGAAGTTATTGTACCAAAGCCAAGGGCTAGAAGTATAGATCGAGGAACACTGACTAGTAAACTTGACACACATGACCAGCGAACAGAAATGGAGGCAGAGATGACAGTAGCTATACAACCTGGACCTATAGCCAACAGTATGGAACGGGGTACAATAACAGAGAGTATCAACACTCAAGTTCAGATGACCGATACGTCTGCGGCTGAAAAGGTAAAGCAAGTTACAGAGACAGAGGGAGAGGCAGTGACTGACCATCCACTGAGACCAAGAGCCAGTAGCATAGATCAAGGAACAGAGACTGAAAGGGTGGACACTGTGGACAGAGTCACAGAGACTGAGGCATCTCAGAGAAGTGACCAGCAAACAGAGACAGAAAGACAGCAGGACAACAACCCATTCCAAAATGCAGAGGCTCGACTGAGTGAAAGTGAAACAAATGTAACAGGAGATTTGAGATATCTCATCGGTAGCCCAACAGAAAGTGAAGAAACAAAAGCAGGTGTTCAAATAATATGTGAGACTGTGTCTGTGGAGATTTCTACAACTACAACTGTTACAGGTTTTAAAGACACTGTTGTTCAAACTTTAGATTCAGAGGCAGGCAAAAATAGTAAAGTGTGTCCCAGTTCAGTCTCTGTAACAGATGAACCTAAGACTGACATAACCTCTGCACAAGATGACTTAAAACCTAAAGAAACTGAAATCCTAAATAGAGTAGAAACAGCGCAACCTGAAAAAAAGGTAGAGACAACAGAAAAAGACAAAGAAATTATGTCTGCATCAGTCAAAGAAAATGTGGTCCCTAATACTGGTGTAGTAATAGCTGAAAATTCTGCTGTGAAGGTGGTAGCTCCTCTTAGACCACAGCGAGGACGCAAGCTCTCAGCAGATCAAACACAACCATCATCTCCTCAACCTGAGCTTGCACCCATGCTCACTCTGAGGGTATCCAGTGAACCTGAAGCTGAGAAGACCACAACAGTTCAGACTTCACCACATCTCGAGGCTGAGTTACCAGCGCCACCCTCTGAACCACAGGAAAAGGATCAAATGCCATCGGTGCCTCAAGTTCAAGACAGAAGTCAAGCAAGGAAGCTGCCTGTTCAGTTAATTGAGAAGCAATCTAATAGACATCCTCAGGGTGAATCTCAAAGAACTTCTTTAAGCCCTCGTGAGATCCAAATGAAGACCAAAACAATTCAACCCCACACTAAGTCTCAAACTGCATCTCGTCGGAACTCAAAAGAGCAGAAAGCGCTACAGAGAGGCTCCAATATATCACAAACTCCAAGTCATGAAACCGGAGAAACCAAGACTCGCCAAACCCGACAGGGGTCAGATGATACCCAGTCTCACTCCCAGAGCTTGCGTAGAAGCTCCACAGAGGTTCAATCATCTCGAAAAGATGCCAATGAGACACAATCCCTTCGAAGAGGCTCAAGCGAAGCAGCTCAGCGTCGAGGTTCAACTGAGGCAAAAACCTTACGAAGGGAATCTGGTGAGTCTCAGTCAGTTCGCAGAGGATCTGGTGAATCACCAACATCTCCTGCAGCTTTGGGACAGGTTGTAACACGAATAACAGGTCTCCTTGGAGAGCAGTGGGCACAGCTCGGGAGCAGCTCAGGAGCACAACAGACAGTCAGCCAACAAGAAAGTGCCATTGCACAAAAACATACTGCAACCAAATTGGCAGAAGCAGAAAGGGGAACCCAAGCCAAACCTGCAGGCAAAGGGGTCCCTACTACAACAACTGGAAAACCAACGGGGAAGTCTGGTGCTTCTAAAATGAGTTCTATTCAGAGCCAACTGGTCAGCTCCCTCAGTGTCCTCTCAGCCTTCTACTCCACAGGCCAGAAAACAGCTGGCACCAGCAAACAGCAAGAGCAAGGTAGGCATGCAGTTTATTAAAAGATACAAAACTGTTTATGAGATTGACAATAGGATGATTAGTTTCCTCACCCATACTCCACATGTTTCCCTATCACAAAGCCCTTTAGTTACATTATTCATGCTGCTTAATTTGAACACTTCCCTTATGATCTCATATCAAGGAGGAGTCTTAATATTAATGTGTTTTGTTTCATTGTTAGGAGCCAACTTAGCAAATTAACTTTTTTAGAATCCTTTCAATGCTTTTCAGATATTTGTTGTGCTAATCTGCAATATGTATGTTAGCCTCAACCTTTATAAAAAAACTGATCCTAAGACTCTCCTTATCAAACTGATTACAGGACTGAGATTTTATGACATCCCTATCCCAACTGTCTATACACGTAATTAGAAACACTCATCCCCAGAAGAAGAGGATGTCAGAACATGTTTTGATCAAATATTAACAGAATGATTAAGGTGCATTATATTCATTAGATATTAATTGCTGTGTTTAGTTAGCAGTTATGATTTTTTAAAGGATTTTCTGTATGTTCTATTTTTTTAAATTACAGCTTATATTCACTGTGATTATTCCACTGTTTCCTCAAGGTTTTTGTAAGTAATGTAAATTTTTCAAATCAGACTTCCACTTGTCATTGTTGAAAAAAAGGCAAAAAATCCGATTGTAATCTTAAACAAGCCTTGCAGGGTTCACCTCAACCAATGTGGCATAAGATGCAGAAGACAGATGAGAGCAGAACTAAACATTTCTTACATTTAAAACTCTGTATGTGGTAGAGATAGAATTTGTATCATTCTTAATTTATGTTTTCCAATACAACCTTTTTCCTTTTGATACAATATCTTGTAGTATTCAGTCTTACCGGATACCGGTATTGGCCTGATATTCCTTAGGCAGTATAAAATGTAAGAAGATTAAGTTATATTATTTTTAAAAACAACAGTTGTTTATATACACCAACATCGCTCATACTCATTGCTACTTTTTAGCAAATGCTGTTGTACGGATCAAGTAGGCTCTGCATTGCTAAACATAAATGGAGGATGAGATTAAATGCTGGAACAGACTGCTTATGTTGCAGTGCTTATATTGATATATATTTTTGAGGATATCGGACAGACGTCCAATATCACTTTTGAATTAGACAACCTCAAATTCTTAAGAATAAAGATTCAAGAATCAGTTTACTTATATAGCGCCAATTTACAACACATGTCTCAAGGCACTTTACCAGAAAATTATTTCATTGGAATTATAAATACATGATAAAAAAATCTGTTTAGAAAGTTTATATTGTTATAATACAGAATAGGTATTCTATAAGGAAACCCAGCAGATTGGATCCAATGACTGACAGCAAATCTCCACCGGAATCAGCATGCCGAAATGATAACTTACGTTTTGCCATTGACTAAACAGCATTCCCTATTATAAAACACATTGGAATTATGCTTTTCTTCAAGAGTACAGAAAATTGTACAGAAAGTACTGAAATAGGGTAGTATGATGGAGTCAAACAAAATGCAAAACAACTGCCAAAGGCTGAAAAAGTCTTGACCAGAAGTATAGCCTCCAGGAAAGGTTTGACCCTAAACCTAAAGCCAGAGTGACTATATTAATCGAGTATATTTATCTGTTAAAATACTTATATTAGTCAAGATACAAACATGACTGGGCATGATATCTTTATAAGCCTGCAAACCTGGTAGAAAACTCCCCTAAAGATGAAATTTGAAATGATATATGGATTAACATTAAATGCCACTATAGCACATTAAACACTGTGGCTGGAATCTAATCAAATGTAAAAACTTTCATCATAAGTGCAAACTATAGTTAATATTTATAGCTGTTTTGCAAGCACAATTTTATATGTATGTGCAGTATATGCCTTTTTCCTTAAAAATAGTAACCACTGATTGTCGTTACCAAGCACTGCTTAAAAAGCCTTTTTCATTGACACACATCAAATACTTATTTCTTATTCCAGACATAATATACAAACACTCATTCATGGAGGAAAGATGGGCAATGCTTATTAACTATCAAGTGGACTCGCAGACAGGGGCCCTAATGCATACATCGAACAGATGGTGCCGTCCCGCCTTCCCTTGATGTCTCAAGTCTTGGGGATCGACTAAGGAGCTGGAGCTGAGAACCACATTTTATAATAGTTAAACCGCAGTTCAACGTTGACAAAAGTTGTGTACAGCACTAGGTTAGAAACAAAGTGCATATGCATCGCCTTGTATGTGCTTTTTAAGGATTTGAGGTCTTTCTCCATGTGTCTCAAGGTTTTACCACGTGTATCTGTCTGAAACTCAAATTAGATTTTAGGTATTCTCTCAAGTCAAGTGATTTCATCAAATTGTTAAAAGCCAAATTTAGATAAAATAAAAATTACCATTTTTAAAAACTAAGCTTCAATTTATTGGATGTTAACTTGAGAATCCATTAAAATTTTAAATATACACCAATCTTCCCACACTCTGTTGCTGTCCCCTACAACGTACTTGATCTAAAAGCTCCATTCTTCTTGGATCTGTTTAGTTGGTGGTTTTTGGCAGAAAGCCACATCCTTGTACTTGGATAAAACATTATGGATCCACTGCACTACATCTGCTATCAGGAAGTAAGACAGCCATATTAGGCCTAGATCCAAGAGGAGTCAGCAAAAGAGCCAATGCAGAATAGATTGTTCAACAGTTACATGCATAAGTGCTCCTAATAATGTCAAGGTTGCATGCTGTCAGCGAGGTGGATTCTGCTGACTTGCGAAAATTGCATTTATAAACACTTAGTTCAACACGTTAGTGTGTGTCTTTATTCAATGACCCAATTTATTTAAAATTATTTCTTGTATCTGTTATCATGCAAGTAATACATTATGTCACCGTATAATGCCCCATTTTTTTTGTTCCATTATTTTGAATGGCTGAACGAACATGACAAGTTTTAATTTTCTCTAACAAAGGATTTTTCACACCAGCTGTTCAGCTCCAAAAATAAATTCAGTTGGTTTGATAATATACAGTGCCCCTGCAAAATAATTCACATCCTCAAATTTTCTATTTCTATTTTGTTACCATGAAAACACATTTCAAAAGGATGTTATTAGATAGAGCATAATAAAGTAATGCATACTGGTTACATAGATGTTTTTATTAGAAAAAGAAAGAAAGAGGTATATTGCATTAAGGAAGCATCTGTTAATACTTCATAAAACTATACCGGGGGGGGGGGGG